>JAMKCH010003058.1:0-274385 GCA_023653785.1 Ophioderma brevispina
TTGTGGGCCATCATCAGGTAGTCGACAATAACCCAGCCAACAGTTTTCTTGAATAGGTGTAACCAAGCTAATGTGAGATAGGAAATTTGTGATAAGCTTTGTAAACACGCCAAAACACATGTTTTTACATTGTAAGGAGTGTTAACATGTAGTAAACAAGGACTACGTGTAATTGTACACAAACATAAAATTTAATCATGGGTATTGTCCTTAGGCACGAGATATGGAAATAACACTCCCCAAATGTAGCTCGTGTTTATATTTATTTATTTTGATTTTCTTTAAAGGTTGTCTCTATAAACAGGAGTTGTTTTTTGTGGTCGAGGGTATGTACCCACAGGTAATTGCACTTCCCTTCTCATTGGATTCAAAGACCTTCAAATATTGTTCTTTGGTGGATCTGATCCCTCCCTTCTTCAATCAGAATAGCTTGGTTTACAAAACAATTGTTAGCGCTATTGCACTGCATTTTGATAAAATTACATTCACTTATGAAACACGAGTTACCACAATAACTCAAAAACATGATGATCAAAAATGCAAACATGATCATTTTAGATGTACATTTATTTATAAAACACCATGTCAAAGCTAAAAATGCAAACCTGAAACTTGTCTGGAACAAGGAACCAGTTTAAACAATAGATTAGTGTTTTGGTCCCCCGCCAACTTTTGTTGGAGAAGGGGGACCTATAGAAATGCTCCCCGTCCGTGTGTGTCTGTGTTGTGTGTCCCACGCGATATCTTTGGAAGCAAGTGTGGGTGTCCCCATCTTCGCAACATAATGTATCTTGAGTACGTGTTGGGTGGGATCCGAAGTGGGTCATGTGTCATGGTTCAAAGGTCAAATATGAGGTCAAAATATATGTAAAAAATAGGGTTAAATTGCGGGATATAAACCTTGTCAAAAGATATCTTTTGATTAAGCAAGTTGGGTGTCCATTTGCACCATATATGTCGCTTAAGTAGTACGGAGGATGAGTTCGGAGATGGGTCATGTGCCATGGGTAAAGGTCAAATGTGCGTCAAAATTGCTTTCAACTTTGTCAATTGTGGTAGGAGGATTAAACTTGGTGGGTGCTGGCTCAAACATTCGGTGCCAAAACATTTTGAAGGTCATTTCAAGGTCATGTGGGGTCATTCAAGGCAAATCCCTAAACATGTGGTAGGATGATGAAAACTGGTGGGGGTGGGTCAAATAGTCAGTGCCAAAAATTTTGAAGGTCCATTTCAAGTCATGCAGGGTAATCCAAGGTCAAAATCATATGCATGGTTGTATGGTCATGAAACCTGTTGGGTGCAGTCAACATTTAGCCAATTTTTTTGTCAAGGTCATTCGGGGTTCATTCTGGGTCATCTGAGGTCATTCACTGCAAATGGTTGTCTGGTCCATGAAAAACTTGGTGGGGTGGTAGTCAACATTGATACCAGAATTTTCAAGGTCACCTGGGGTCATCCAAGGTATTGAAAATGCTATGCTGGTAGGAGGCCTCTCTGGTTTCCACCACAATCCTCCCTGTGATCTTTTGTTATGTTACTTTTCCCCCTTTTAACTACCGCAACTAGCGGGGGACCTTTGTGGTTCGGAGGAAACCGCCTTGTTAAAGTTAACAAGAGTAGTAAACAAGCGTTGTAGTTAAAAACCAGGTTTTGTAGACATATTATAATATTTGTTTTTTTTGTTATAACACAAAAATGTTATCTGAAGGGAACATTGGATTTAAAAACAAAATAAATAATGTTGCTGCATCTTTGAAACCTGATTGACTTGTTTTTTTTAAGTTGTTTGTTTTGTAAGAAAGTGTGGAATTTTAGGATGGTTATCACTTTTTTTCTTTTTTTTTAATTGTAGTCATGGTCTTGCGAATAAATGAATAATGGTGAAGTATGATTGTGAAAGACGAAAAAAAGCTTGAAAGACGATCAAAAGCTAATAGTGAAGTTGAAACAGTGGTGAAGCTTAAACAATGCAATGGCACAGTATGATGAAACAGTAGTGAAGCTTGACCTATGTAATTTTCAGTATGGTGAAACGATGGTGAAGCTTCAGAGATGCCAAAATTGTCAAAAGTGAAGCGTCACCCCCCTTGGAAATAAATCAAAGGTGAAGCCTGGATTTTACACAAATTTGCAGATATGTGATAACCGTGCCTTTGTTTTTTGTAAAAGCAAGTAAGTAGTGGTGAATCCTGACGTAATTAAATAATTGGCCCAGGTGATGAAAGGTGATGACGTGAGGAGGGTGGGGCCACGCTTAAAAGTGACGCCTGCATTAATTCCCAGTTGAAAATTTACCACTTTGAAAAAAATTTGTGGGAATTTTACAAACCCCAGAGTGAAGTTGATTTTTTGATAGGAACATGTATGTTATGTAATGTAGCCTTAAGCCTTGAGGTAAGAGATAAGGGATACAAACAGTTTTTTTTCTATTCTTGAAATGTTACAACGACAACTTAAAGCCTCAAGAATGGTGTTTGCAATCTTGATCCAAGGTTAAAGGGAACTGCTAATGTACTTGAATGTTCAAACTTTTTGGACACTTTCGAACTGAAAAAATATACGCCTAAATATACATTTTATCAGAACTCCATCTCTATAACAAAGGAATTAAACAATTGAAAGTTGCAAAACACAAACAGACATAAAGAAAAAAACCAAGTCTAGTTCCCTTGATGTATTCAGACGTGTCCTGTATAACCCAAGAAAAGCACTACATCCAGAAGCTTATTTCCATTGGGGTCCATTGTACTGGGAAGGGAATTGGGACATCCAGGGGTAATCACCCTACTCTTTATGAAACCAACTGTGATGTACATGCACTGGCATGTCTCTCTGTACATGGGACCAACGGCTTAATGCCCCCTCAAAGGTAAAGGGGACAGACCTGGGTACACAGGAACGGAGTGCCATCTCTCTTTCGAAGCGATTGGCCAGACTCCCCATAATAATGTTGCTGTAGGTGGGATCGCCACACCTCATCAACAGCGAGTCTGTTACCTTCCCAGCATTGAATACTAACGGTACCCATTTTATTACAATGCGCTCTCGATAGCTACCTCCGCGACCTTCTTTTGCACAAATGTCTCATTTGGGCCCGCCCAGAAACCTCTAGGACCACATTAAAATTTTCGCTACCGCGAAAATAGTCCACCGATAGCGCGCACTATTTTTCGGGCAACTCACCGCCATGCGCAGTGAGTCGTCCTATTCAAATTGTTTCTCCAAATGGGCAGCCTGCTTATAGCTGACGATACCGGAAATAAATCTTTCCAATCTGCCGAAAATATCTGCACTGACCAGAAAGACACGTCAATTCGAGCACATACGTATCCTTAGGCCAAAGTAGCCTAAGAGTTTTGTGTTTTTTCGGCGAGTTAGATGTAATTTTCGATGTTTTATCTCGCAGTATATCGAATTGTATACATGTAAGAGGGACGCCTATCTAGCACGGATTGATGCGGTCCCCTATTATAAATCCACTTATATCCTCCGTCTTTAGGACGAGGACGTTTTCATGAAGAACGGGTGATTTTACAGGCCTTTTCTCTCACCTGTTAAAATGATCAGGCTAGGGCCAGGAAAAGTTAAACAAATTTCTAGCCGTATATACCGGCCACTGTTGAGTATTTTATGGTAAGCCGTAGTGCCTAAAAAACGGTGGTTTGACTATATGATAGCCGTTTGGTCCAAAGCACCAATATATTATTTTAGGTATGGTAAAAAAGATCATGATCGGATCTTTTCAGGCTGATATTCCATGTTTTACTTTCAAGGTATGGTGCGGCTGGGGTTCCATAAAATCATTTTGGTGTTTTGCCTTGTGCACCATGGGACTCGCTCACCCACCCTAGGGGCCTATCCTAGGGGTGTAGGGGGTGTCCCTGGGGTCCCCTAGAGGGATTTTGGGGCAAGTTGAGTCAGATTGGGGGGCGTCACCCCAAAATGGGACCATGCCACTTAGTTTTTTTGGAATTTTTTAACGAGAGTCTCCCAGACTAGGGATGGTTTGGGACGGATCTAAACGTGTTTTGACCCCCCTCCTTCAAACCGGAAGGGGCCAAAATTAGGTCTTCTTTAGGTCCCCTGGTTTTTCTGGGCCCGCGGCGGGCCCAGGTTCTCACTTTTGAAGTTCGGGAAGGTGGGGACCCTTTTCCCATCTCTATCCCAGCCCCCTCCCCCTGGTATTGCTCGGGTCCCGCGGGGGAGGGGCGGTCGAAGGAAAAAAAAAAAAAAACGAAAAAAAAAAAAAAAAACTTGTCGCTGATTCCTATAACTCGCGGCGAAGGGCGGGGCTTTACCGCCAATACCATCCATGATAGGTTCAGTAGCGAGGGCCACCCCTGACCCCCCCTCTCCTTGTCGATCCTCCAGTCCCAGGGGGGAAGGGATGGGTGCTGGATGCCTATAACTTGAGGGGAAGGTCGGTGGACTGTACCGCCCATACCATCCCATGATCGAGTTTATATGGGAAGTCCGCCCCTATCCCCCTCCCTCCTGACAGAGGTCGGGACTGGGTTCGAGGTGGGACATGGTGAGGGTTCTCTCCCCCGTCGGGCTTACAGGGAGGAGGGGGGCCCCCTTCAATAGGTCGGGGAACTCTAGGGAAGCCACAGGGACTCCAGGTCGATGGATAGAGTTTCTTTCGGGGTCGTGGTCTTGGTCCCAGTTATTTTGGGGGGTACCCCTCGCCCTCCATTCTCCAGCGGTACTAATTCGGTTAATTTCCTTAATTCTATTGAACGATAGGGACCAATCAAGCAACACCAATATGGACTCCAACCAAGTAAAAAAAAGCCCAGATGCAAGAACTGAATTGGTTCCTGTCTAAGCAGGGACCCCTACGCTGTGTGCGGTGTGAAGGAAATCACCCGGGACAACGTTGCACCATCGATGAAAAGTGGACAGACGAGCAGTGGGCAAGCCCTTGAGGTACGTAGGACATCCCTCAAGGCCAAAAAAGGCCAAAGTCCACGTGAGAAACCTAGCGCTGGGAGGGCCGTTATAAGGGACTAGGGAACACCCAATCTCCCATGTTGTCTCTCCGGCGAAGCACTCTCGCCCGGGTATCAGGGAGTCTTTTTCACTCAGTTGCGCCCCCCACGGGGGGAAAGCAGCAGAGAATAGAACCCAAAGGACTCCCCCTCGACCACCCTGAAGTCCGCAAACCGTGTCTGAATCTCCGCTCTTTCCTGAAGAGGTCTCTAAAGAGAATCCCCGGGTGCGCGGTCCTCAAAAGAAGGATCCCCGGTTCGCCCCACCAGCTTAAGCTGGGCAGGTCGAAGGACAAGAAGGAGATCCAGTCACAAAAGACGCGACGTCAGGCCGTCCAATAGGGGCCGACCCAAAAAGGGCGGCCGACGGCAACGTGGGGGTCGAGGAGCTCCCGACCACGGTGAATCCCTGGACCCGTTCCCTCGAGGGCAGGCCCAAAGGCCAACCCCAGTCGAGCTCACGGTCCAGCAGCGCGCCCAGGTACCGGCACTCAGGTCGGGACCTCGGCCGAGGTAATCTCTGGACCAGATCCCACGCGGGCGGACTCTCGAGCCCAGACCAGGTCGAGCTCACAGTCGGGGATGCCCAGGTCGGGGTCGAGATCCAGGCGGGAGACCCGACCAGGTCGTTTTCCTCGACCAGCTCCCTTGAGGACAGGCATTCAAGGCCAGTCCAGGTCGAGCTCACGGTCGGAGAGGGACCTGGTCTATGGTCGAGCCCAGGTGGGAGACCCGACCGGTCCGCTCCCTAGACCCAGCTCCCTGGAGGGCAGGCATTCCAAGCCAGTCCCCGGTCGAGCGCACCTGGTCGGGAGTGGAGCTAAGAACGGGACCACGACCAGGGGTGAAACCCTGGATCAGCACTCCCGAGGGCGGGCTTTGAAGCCAAGCCACCAGGTCGAGGTCTTGATCCAGCCGGGGACCCAGGCCGAGACCAGTGGTTCAGAGTATTCCCCTCAAGAGGCCGGGACATCCACTGCCGTGTCTGGAGACCCCAAACCCGTCACCCCCAAATGGGTAACGGTATGTTTCTTAATATATTGCTGACAGCTGGCAGAACCCTCTGTCATGGGTCAGGTCTCTCCTCTCATCCTGGAGGGATTAGGAGCCGACCGGAGGGCCCATGCCGCCAAACGCAAGCTCCCACCGAACGAGCTGAGCTCGCCGGCTAAGAAAAAGAGCCGCCACCCACAGGGTCATGAGGACGCAATTAGCATTGATGCTAGCGAAGAGCGAGCTCTTCGGGGGATGAGTCGGCGTCCACCTCCTCCCTCAACAAAGGGGAGAGGATGGAGCTGATTCCGAAGGAAGAGACCTTCCCGATCCTCCGTCGAGGATGGGTGGTCGACGTTCCCACCCTAACAAAGACCAGACACAGGCAGGTCGAAAGTGAGGGTGGACCCGATCCTCGGGTCGTAAGATCCCGCCCAGAATATTCCAGGACGGGACCAGGCGTCGATCTGTTCGGTGACGAAACCAGTCCCGCAATACATAAGAGATCCTAGCATGCCACCTTCCACGTCTAGTGGACCAAAACCTGGCATCCCTGCCGAACCGTAAGGTGAAGGCGAGATCAACCCCAACCTCCGGTCGGCCCAAAACAAGGGACCTAGAAAGGGAGGGTGGGTGGGGGTCCAAGCTTAACGCCGTTCCCCCTCTGCAAATGGCAAGGCCCTACACGTGAAACCGTGTACCTGCCCTCCTCATTCCTCCCACAAAGTGGGGAGGAAAACAGGCAATCGGGACCAGCAGCAGAGCCGTTCCTGCCCCTGGGCGAAATCACCTGGCCATCTATGGCACAGGTGCTTCACTCTGCAGCTACTCCAAACTGCACGGCCTCACGCCCTCCGCCCGAGACCGCCCACCCCAGGGGTCGCAGGTCCCGGGATGGAGCCACTCCCATCCAGGAGCGTCAATCCACCGCCACTTCAGCCGGAGGAGCCGAGGCCGGAGGAACGATTCGCAGGGATTACGAGACCCATTGCAAGTCCTGGGGCGACATACAGGGGTCCCGCCATCGTCTTACGAGTCGGGTGGAAAGGTCAGTCTGCGAGACCGGAATGCTAACCCCTAGAGTTCGGCCCCCATTTTTCGCGGCGCGGTCCTCTCGGAAGCCGCGCTGCGGATGAGTTTAAATCTCCCCCGCCGGTGGGGTCAGATCTCGGGTGACAGCCCGTTCCGCCCAAGCCTCCGAGCTCAATGCCTTCATACCATCTGTCAGGATCTTAAGACCACCATTGACTCGTTCACCCCACCGAGGGGAAGGTGGACAGGATCCCTTGGTTAGGCGACAGCCTTCCGCGGGAGCTGGGAAGGAGGACTCCTACCTTCTGAATACACCGATGTGCCCAGGAGGCCTGGCCTTCCGGCAGATGACTCTGGACCGGAACTCGAAGGTGCGTACCCCTTCAGACATCTCCCACCAGGGGTCGAGGGCGCTGGGGGGTAAAATCTCGAGCCCCCGCCCCATTCCGGGTTCAACCATGGGATACGGAGCCGGGACGGCGAGCTGCGAGCGTTTGACTCCCTTGCTAGGACGGGCCTTCGCCTGATCAACGGCCCCAGCAGTTGGAGTTTTTCGCCCACCTGGCAACGGTCCCTGACAGAGCCGGACAGGTCACTTTCCAAAGCCGCCACTGATCAACGTGGACGATCAACGTGGTGTCGGACCTTAAGCACCTGGTCGCCGAGCATTTCGCTCGTATACGGGCCAGGGTCGGTGAGATACCAGACGCCAGCTGTCGCCAAAGCCTTGAACTTTTCAAGGACTCCCGTTGACAATGCTCGAGGCGCCCCTGGGAAAGACCTTTTCGGAGGTCAATGGCCTTCCCTCCAGGCTAAAGAGCTGGATGCGAAAAGAAGGCCGCTTCGGCGACAAAAGCCGTGTCCTTAGGCGCTCAGGGCAAGCAGGGAAAGAAGAGGAAACCGACAGCCCTTTTTCGGGGGAAGCCGAGCCCCAAAGCCTCCGGACCCTTAATGGGGCGCTCAGCCAGGCGCTACCCCCACCAGGGCTATCAAGCCCCCGCCAGAACCAGGGAGGTAGCTTCGGCGGTAAAGCGGGCTGGGTCGAAAACCCAGCCGTAAGAGACAGAGACTTAGAGGTTAAACGCAAAAGGGTCGAGGCCAGCCCAAAACTTCCACGGCCCCTCCATAGGTCCGGCAGCGAAGGACACAGTTAGCCGATGGGTTACCTCGACCATCCGAAGCGTACACCGAAAACATCACGATCGGTTGGTCGGCTTTTGGGCTAGGTCCCATGAGGTACGTGCTCACGCCTCCCCCTGGGCATTTTACAAAGGCTCCTAATCCAGGAATCCGGGATACTATAGGTTGGAGTTCAGCGACCACGTTTCAGAGAGTTATCGTCGAGAAGTTATGGTGCGGAGAGGGGAGTTGCTTACTGCAGCACTGTGTGGCAGTAGTAGTGAGCGCAATTCAAGAGCTCTCACTGCGCATGGCGGTGAGTTGCCCGAAAAATGTGGTCTTTGGGGAACTATCTTCGCGGGGTTTGTTAGCGAAATTTTTTTAATGTGGTATAGAGTTTCTGGTCGGGCCCAAATGAGCCATTTGTGCAAAAGTAATGGTCGCGGGAGGGTTAGGTATCGATCTGTAGTGTATCCCCCTCTCACTTCTGAGAGGGAATACACCTGGGTAGAGAGGGAGTAATTGAGGAAGAAACACATTGACCCCAGCCGGGCTCGAACCCACGATCTTTGGCCCGGCGGGCCGAACGCTGATCCACTGGACCACATGTGCCCTACAAAAATGGGGTATTATCATGGTTCATTTGCCTAAACCCAAACTGAACCATGGGTAGAGAGACGGAATTCCAATTTCAATCAAATTAGCTTCTTTCAAATTTTAATCCAGGAATTTAGCACCTGATTAAATCCTTGCAAGTGGGTCCGATACGGAAAATGACGCCGGGACTTCCAGCACCAAAGACTAATACACTAACCCACGGGCCAGCTTTACCTCTTTTTAATGTTCTGTTAAAATGTTCTAATGTCACTCAAATGTGTGATGTATTCCAAAGGTTTTGCTTTCATGCAATGAAGAGTTACAAAATGGTCATTGCTCAATGGGTAAAATTCCCCAAAGTGGATTTTTCCAAAAGACCCTTTTTTGGTGGGGGTATAACAAAATTAATCCTTCAGAATTAAAGAAACTATTTTTATTTTTTTAAAAACTAGCCCTTGCATATCAGTCACACCCATCTCTGCTGTTAAGTACCTGATGAAGGATGGTAAATTCCACTACATGTGACATACAGTTGAACCTGAATAACCCAGCAAGAGTAGAAATAACATGACATGTTTTGGCACATTTATTTGCCTTGCTAGGAAAAGACTACATAAATGGCCACAAGGGATGGAGCTATAGGTAATTCCTTTAGAGATGACACTTTCAGGAAGTTTATTAAATGGAGGAATGTTGGTAAACATTTATCGAGATTGACAGTACAGTTTCAACGATAATTCTAATAAAGAAACCTGCACCCTTGCTCATTTTGAACAAGTTCGGAAAACTTATATTTCTTCTATTACTCCAACGTTTTAATTCGATTATTCTCAAGTATGCCCCCAAAAAAGTGCTTGAGAGCAAGCTTAAATTTCCATTATTTTCCATATAATGTGACATGCACCTGAGTTCCGTAAGCATGGCCTAGTGCCTTTGGGCATTTCATGCTGCAAGGCATTGACATGATCAGTAAAACATTAAGGGGGACATGGTTATTAGCATTCCTGTTTTACTTATTTCAAATCAACAAGAACCAAATACACCTCAAATAACTACGCTGTAAAGCGGTGTGTTTATTTGAGGAACCCTTTGATAACCCAGATGCGTAAATGGCTCTTTAAGATTTGGCAAGTATCATTGATCAGAAGTTAATGGCATCAAGCTCCATGTTTATAATACATGGATCATTGTATACTGGATAGGGTAGTAAAAGTCAACTATATTCCTATGTAGGTATGTTTTTTATATGCCCTACAAGCAGAGTAAAGAATGGTTATTTTGACTTTGTTATATAATTTGAGGATATGGTTCAACATATCAGGCAGAATGTTTGGCATTTGACTTTCTAAATAAACACCCATACCTTATAAACTGGCATTTGCCTAACCATAAAATTGTAGCTCCAAATTAAGCAACCCCCCACTTACGCTTAACAAAGTGAGATTTTTATTGTCATCTGAACCGTTGGCCTAAGTATGTATGTGTGCTTAATCGTACGTGCAAATTCAATCATACTCTGGAAAAGACATTCGTAGTTTTCTATTTCTGTCCGTAAACGACAGAAAATTACAAACACATGTTGGCCTTGCGGGCATCGTGATACAAACATTTGCCTCTTAACATCAAAATGCCGCGGTCGGAATCAACTGAAATTTGGAAAATAACCGTTTCTCATGCATATCTAGTGAACCAAAAACAAAAAATGATGTGCTAGGATCACAAAATAGACCTTTATTAAATGGTTCTATCAACACCTGTTCACTTATTGAAGTACGTTATTTAAAGGTGGGAAACACTTTGCCATTTTTTTTTGCTAAATGTTGAATGTTGTCCAAATAATGCTTGTATATCTACTAATCAATGATTAAATTTATAAAAAGAAATTGCCTTTTAATGACACATTGGGTTTGAAGTGTACAGTAGTAGAATGCTTCAGAAAGCCATGTTCATACCAAAAACCCCATGAACCTTAAAATTTTGCCCTGTGAGATAATTAGATTTAACGATTACGAGTGTTGCGACCGTAATGCTATATGTCATTACGCTGAATCTTAAATGCAGTCCCAATTTAGGTCATGCATTCAGGAGTAGTCCATTACATGCCCTTGGTTGGTTCTTTAAAGTAGTGATTCAAGTATACGAAACACAAAATTTAAGAGGAAAATGGAGCTTGAAGTAAGTCTAGCATTCATCAGAAGAAAAAAAAACCCATTTTTTAAAATTCTAACTGTTTGGTTTCTTCTTGATGCAGGACAGAGATTGATGTTGGAGCAAATATCTGGAAGATGAGAAGAATACAAAAGAAAAAACCCACCAGGTGGCAACAGGTGGCAAGGAGACTGACCCTCAAAGTGTGGGACCTTAATGCTCCTAAAGGAACCATTTTCAAAGCCCAAAAAATGTAAGTACAAGGCCAGAAGCAACTAAAAAACCATGTTATAGGATGGGAATCTCAAACATTATTTTCAATTCTTAATTACATTCTTTTTGCCATGTCATTGGGTTGAGTAAATAAAATACGATTTTGTTGTAACTTCATGCAGTGTAGACCAAAATCTCTCACTTGAAAAAGGATATTATAAAATGAGTTTAAAATGTAAAAGGAGTACAAACTTTCTTCTAAATTTAAATTGCACCAATAAGAGACATTTCTTCATACCAATAAATAATTGTTTAATTATGATTTATAAAATTTTTCAACAATGTTCTCAAATGACCACTAAAAAGAACCTCTGACCTTTTATGGCCCATCTGTAAAGGATTGATTCTGATTTTATTTTTAAATTATAATTATTTGTAGACCAAGAAGTGATCGCTTATACAAGAACATCCCATGGCCTTACCTCATAAGTATGATTGAGTAACTTCTAGGTGAATGCCCACCATTCTCTGTGAAGTAAACATTTTGAGCAATGTTCATAATGACACAAATGACACATGATGGACCTTTAACTCACATTCTGGATGCTTCGTATCATAACCAAAGGGTCGGAGTCAGATGATTTTTGTTTAATGTTTCAGTTTTATTTGAATTTATCTCTTGTATTTATATTTTCATTGCAAACCTGTAGTAGAACAAGACAAGAATGTAAATGTCCTGGTCTACATTAAAATATTCTATACAGGTCCGCAATGACGTCTTAGATTTAAGGGTGCCTGTGTGGGTGACAGATATGCAGTTTCTTCCGACAGTTCCAAGATAGTGACATGTACAGGACATAGTCAGGTAAGACCCAATGAACAGTGAATTTCGTATACCTTAACAAGAGTTTGTGTTAGGTATAGTGCAGATGGTGCATGCAATTCTAAAATAGTAATTGAAGTCGTAAATTAATATTCAGCTTAATAGGGGAAGAAGTGGGGTGGCAAAAGAAATTTGGTTGCTTTTTAGGAGTGACACAGTAAAGAACAGAGTGGCTTTACAACTTCAACTTGCAAAAGACCTTCCAGGCAGATTACCATGACCAGTAAGTAGAGAACTTGTGAAGCTGTTGTCGTAAACAATCTCACTTTGCAGGTAATGGGTTGAGGGGTTCTTCACAACTTTCCAATAGCAGAAGCCTTCCAGGAGGCAACCCAATGCTCACAGGGAAAACCTGTGAGGATGGGTTTGGATCGGCAACCAATTTCACAACAATTGTTCAAAGCGTTCTAATCAAGTACCTGCTCGTAATCCAGTCATGATATCATATAGAAAGCAACATGTTTTTAAATTACCTACATTACATGTTTTTGGATATATGGTGTAATCAATGAATCAATCAGACTACATTATCTGCGTACGTAACAACACATCGTACCGGAGTCATTACTAGGTAAAGAGGCTCTCTGAATCTCGCGTGTTTGGCTGGATTACAGCCAGCCGATTGCTGAATGAAATATTGATGTCTTGAAACTTTAGATACATCCCGGTGTTCTCCCCCGTCTCGTAATATATTCAATTGGTGGCACTATAACGGAGCGAACCAGCAAGATATGAGTGCCTATTAAATGTAATCAGAAATGAACATTTTGAAATGTTGTTCGTCAAGAGATTTCGCCCCGGAAAAGCCAAAAGTTAGCAGACACGGTAATTTGACTAGAAGCCAACTTGGAAGTAGGTAGCCGTTACCAGGCAGAGTGAGCGCACGTACCAGCGTACGTTGTGGTACTAAATCCCGAACTTACTCGCGACAGCGACAGCCCGTTGTAATTGTGCGAGTCTACGTTTCGCAGCTATCCTTCCCCAGTACTTTAGACAGCTGTATGAAGTGGTATAAAATTCACAGTAGAACTAAAAAGTTAGCACATAAACGTAACTGGAAAAACATTACGAGATGCAACGAAGTGAATTTTGCTGTACACCTTAACTTTAATAACTGTAGTAAGAGACCCTACACGGACTTTTGCTAAATACTCGGCGTGTGCATACGTTTTCACGCGAAGTAGTTGGGTGACGTGCAGCAAATCCTTTACCAGCTGTGTGAACTTAACGATTCCGACTTTGCGACCGCAGCACATCTAAACTTTTGAAAACCAATCCGCAAAACTAAAACGCTTTATCATCATCACCGGAACGACAAACTGTCGCAGACCATACGAAGCAGTAAATGAACGCACGGACTTGTGGATGCAAATGAGACCAGCGCTCAGTTGACCCGACGATACCGAACTGTTTGTTATATCGATGGCAGCCTTGTGGATGGCAGACAATGCCATTGGTCAATCCGAGTCCGCCGGTACGAAACTGTTGTTGTCAGCGAACGCCAGCAATTTTTGAAGCACTTCAATTGATCGACAGTGGAAGAAGCTAAATCTGAACATTTACGCGAGAGGGTATCCACGGCTGAATTGGCTACTCTCATACTATTAAGTTATATCTGTAAAGAACTTGATAATGTTTGGGGAGCCAATACTCATGTCAGAATTATTGACATTAAAACAAGAATTAACTTAACCGCTCAGTCACAAAAAACAAACAAAAAAACAAAAAAACACACTTCTCACACACACCACCACACACAACTTTAACAGTACATTTTATCATGTTGTGTATGTCTGTTGCTCTGTGTTGTGAAAAGATAGCGTGTGTTTTGATTTGTGTTCGAGCATTGCGGTTGGTTGCCCAACTCCAGGTTTTACTGTCTGGCTGAAGTACCCAGAAATGATTGTGTGTGCGAAGACTAAATGAAGAATCCATTATGCAAACGAGCATGCCAACTTACTCTCCAAGACCCAGGGGTAAAGAAAGAGAAAACAGCAGTGAAGATAAAGATTGCAGTTTGGAACATTGGACTGCAAGAAGATCAACTCATCGTGGAGTACGAAAATGAATCGAAAGACCCGTACATAATCTGGAAAATTTTTTGAATCAACTTAGAATCAACGTCAACTTGCAATTACGACACATACACCGACTCGAGGCTCATGAAGGTACAAGAGAACGGGAAAGACGAAAGCATAGACGAGTTTTTGTTAGCTGTTGTAGAGACAAGGAAAGGCATGCAACTTCACCGACGCAAAGTTCCCGAACGGTATCGAACTTGTGATAGCCTCAACAAGAAGTGAAGCATTCCAAAAAGAGATACTAGACAAACCACAAAGGACACCTTTGGAAGCCCTTCAGACGGTAGAAAGATGAAGCCATGGCAGCCAACAAACTATGGCTACAACAACTATCAACAGAGCAAGCATTGCAGGCATTGCGACTAAACATAGCTGCGGCAAGTGTGGTTTGGACCATCCGCCAAGGAAGTGCCCAGCATCCCCGACCTCGTGCCAGAAATGCAACAATAAGGGCAACTGGGCAAAACTGTGCGGATCGCAACTATTCAAGCCTAGGGGCAGTAATGGCGAGCCAAAATATCCAGCACGAGGGACGATCCCGAAGGCAAAATGCGCCGTTCAGCAATAGAAAATAAATACAAAAAGACCCGGTTCATGGAGTTGATTCGCGGATCATGACCCACGAGTGACCCAGAAAATGATAGCGGACCAAAACAGATGTGACATACTACTAACGGCAATTCGAGTAATCAACTTCAGTTCCATTCACAAAACCCCCACGAAATAGCATTCACAATGATGGACAATCATTTGCCGGAGAGACAGGCCAGCACCGTGTAAGGTTGAAAGTGGACACAGAGCAGGTGGCAATACTTTACCACTTCGTACAATAAATCCAATGACGACACCAGATGGAAAGGAATAGTGGAAGCCCACAGAAATAAAGCTCAAAGCGTACAATGAAACGCAATACATGCCTAGATACATAGACCTTCTCTTCCGGTACAAAGACTCACGTGGAAGACCAGCTATTCTACTTTGTTGGACGTCCTAAGAACCACCAGTGATGCGACCAACATGCGAACTACTTAATTTAGTTCACGTACCTCTTGGAAGAATCGCCAAGACAACCACACCCCTTGACATGCCGACCCCAAAATAAACCTCCATACAGATCTAGTGGATGGTACCACCCGAAACATTCGACACAGAATTGGGTAGGCTCAAGGAAGCAAAGATCCATCGAAGAGATGATGCCAAACCCAGCATCGATGCACCTCACAAATGTAGCGTGAATCTCAAACCAAAACTACAGAAAGAACCTCCAAGAAATGGAGGGACAGGGAGTCCATTCGAAAGATCATACGCACACACAGACTGGTGCAAGCTCCATTACCCATCAGTTAAAGGGGATGGAACCTTTTCGAAGGCTAAATATTTCTCCAAGGTGGATGCGAGGCGGGCTCTAACTGGTCGTACACTTTGTTCAAAAAGAATCCCAGGAGTTAACAACGTTCCGGACACCTTTTGGTAGATATTGCTTTCAGCGGGCTACCAGTCGGTCTTAACATCCAGCCAGGATATTTTTTTTTTTTTTTTCCATCAAGAAATGGATAGAAGTAAACCAGGTCCCAGGTGCGTGTGCATAGCGTACGATATTGCTGTGATAGGCGAGACCGGGGAAGAACATGACAGTCATCTTCTCATGCTCATGGAAACAGCAGAAAAGGAAGACTGGTCTTCACAGTTCCAACTCAGATCAGACGGACAAAAATACATGCTGGGGATCTGTACACAGCCAAAGGAATCTCACCAGATCCCCAGAAAGTGGAAGATATCCACAAGATGCTGACACCACCCACAAGACAAAAAGACTTCAAAGGTTTTTTTTGGGATGATACATACCTTGGCCCCATACATTCCCAACTTTTCCGAGAAGGCTGAACCACTAGAGCACTCTCAAAAAGGACTTACCGTACATTTTGATGGACAACCCCATAGAGCATTTGCAAGACATCACAGCGAAGCGTGCTTCAATCCTATACGCCTCTTAAGCCGACTGTTCTAGAGTCGATGCCTCCATGAAAGGTCTGGGGCGTGTCTCCTCCAGGATCACCAACCCTTAGCATTCGCATCCAAAGTCCTCCACATTGCAGGCAAACTACTCCATATGAGAGAGATGCTCGCCCTAGTCCTTTGAATAACAAGATTCCACCACACATATCTATTATTTTGCAAAGAATTCACCGTGAGACTGATCACAAACCTCTCGAGATGATTTGGAAAAACCCCTCACAAGTGCACCACCCAGACTACAGAGAATGTCGAGAAGATACAAGTTTACGAGTCACAGCGGAAAAAGTGGGTAAGATTTGGTAATCTCATCCCTGGAAACTAGAACTAACTCGCGGGAAATCCCAAGCCTCTTCACTATAACTTGACTGGGAATTTAACCAATTTATAAGCTTTATAATATACAAACACACATTGGTAAAGTCTAAACTTGAAATCCTACTTTTATTATTATTTGTTGATGTTCCACGCAGTGAGCCCGCATGAACGTCAGCGTGAATGGAGGTCTAATTTATGTGTTGATGCTATCGTTCAGCGTTTGGAAAACCCCTTTCCAAATTCCATTTATTTTTGACACAACCCGTCCCTTCTTGCAAGTGCTCGGGTAGAGGGTTCGCGCTAGTTGCGTTTCTGCGCGATATGGCGCACGTTGTTTTTATTGATCTCAAAAATGTTAACGTTTGGAAAAGCTATACGTGTTTTTTTCTTGTGCGTCAGAAAAATACGCGCCTACCCACCACCTACTTTTTCAATTTCGGCCAAGTACAAGTCCTTTTCGTGTCATCTTTGTAAAATAAGAATGCATTAGTGTAAATAAATAAGCGAGATGGAGGTTGTGAACACAAGCCGGCAGTTGTGAGACCTTGTTTCACAGACGACATTGTGCATTCTTGGTAGATAATGACACCCACTTGCTAATACGAAAGCGGTGAGGTAAGCAAAATATTATATAATCTTAAATTAGTGTTGCACCGTTTTTAACAACCGGTCCATTGAAATCTGCGCGAGTACTCAGCGAGTCAGTCTGTTGTTTTTCTTTGATGGACGCGCTTTGACCGCCGAGTTGGAGCGACGCAAAACGCGCAATTCAATAACGAGTCTAATCAAGTTTACCTTAACAAACGTCATATTCATCCTTCGTATTTTATAGGATAGTAAATATTCGCCTTCAAATCCGAATGCAATCTTTCACATTATCCTAAACTTCTTACACATGTTTTAAGACTTGAGGGTTTGTTTGTCAAACGTGCACTGGAATCAACTGCGTAGTATTTAGCAACTGCATTGCTAAAAATTTCAATGCTCACACTGTACAGGCAAGGTGTTAAGCGCTATAGCACATGCTGAGAGTTCCAAAGAAAATTCCCCACATACGGCGCTGTTAACCGTGGTGTGTCCTATTACCATCGGAGTGTAATATCACAGCGTGTACCGATTATCCAAGCAAAAAAGCGAGTTTAAACAAACCTCAAACGTGCCGCCAGCCGCCATTGCCGTTGGGTGTCTCTCTATTAGCCAATCACAACGCGACTTTACTTGCACTTCATAACTAAAAATAGACTGATGGGACTTATACATGGATTTTTTCTGGGTCCAGTGCGATTGAATGAAAAATAAATCATTTTTGTTATTGTTGTTTTTATTATGATAGAGGAACTTCATTCAGCTCTTGCCTTTATTATATTTTTGAACAGATATAATCATTCAGTTTTTGGTTACCATTTTTTGTGCCCAATTCATGACAAGGGTCGGGTAAATAGTACCCCCCATGCGCGGTAAAGTAATTTGGCGATTTAAACTGCGGACAGTGTTGTTTTGGATTCTAAATGAATACGTTAACTATGGTCTATGGTTACTATTAATTGATTGTTCATGCCTGTAATTTGTCAAGTTTAGTCTACTAAGTTCCTTAGCATTGTACTGGAATTCGGAATAAAACTACTGGACTTTTGTTGGCCTCTAACCAGACAATGTTAAGCTTCGTATACGCTCAAAAATGTACAATTTTGCACCAAATAGCGCCGATTACTCTGTGATTTTGCAAAAATCTCCACCCTACTGTCAAGCTAGACAAGAATTGCCACAGAACATACAACCATACTGTTTCTTTCCGGGACGAGTTAGGGATCTCAATGGGTTATCTTCACAGGACTCAGGGTGGGTGATGCCAGAAAGATGAGAACAGACATACTGGACAACTGCACCATGGGCATTTTGGAATTGAAAAGCTTTACCCTAGCGAAGTGAATCCGTGTATGGGCAAATATCAAAAATCATAGAGAAGATAGTCAAATAATGTCAATATGCAGGAGCATCAACCCAACCAAAGCAAAGAGCTTGTTCCACAGGATGAGTTCAACACTCCTTGGACCAAGTAGGGAACCCTGACCTGTCACGATAGGGGGAAGAACTATTTGCTCGCATGCGACTATTGGCTCCAGATACCCAGTAGTAGGAGTTCTCAACAATACCAGGAGCGAAAACGTAGCAGCAGCTATGTCAGAGGTATTTAGCATGTTTGGGCCGCCAACAGAACTCGTATCCGATAATGGACCACAATTCACTGGAGCGCCATTCAGTAAGATGTTAGATAAGTGGGCCGTCAAACACACAACGTCCTCGCCACGATACCCCAGATCGAATGGTTTGGCAGAGAGAACGGTGCGTACAGTGAAGAACCTTTAGTGCAAGCAATCTGACCAAGACATACAAGTGGCTATGCAGCACCTGCGGGCAACCCCAATCGACACCAAGCTACCATCTCCAGCAGAGATACTCTTCGGGAGACCTGTGAGAACCAATGTACCAAGCTACCATCACCCAAGCCCACTCCAGAGGCAAGCAGAAATTGGAGAGCACCTGGGTGAGAAAATGGCTAAGATGAAAGAAAGCCATGACAAACACGCAGGAACTGAACTACCTACGCTCTATGAAGGTCAGAAAATCAGATTGCAGGATCCAGAAGATCATACATGGCAACCAGGAACAGTATCAAAAATCTACAAGGAACCCAGATCGTATGAGATCACCACACCGAATGGAAAGACGTATAGAAGGAATAGATCACAAATTCCACAGATGCCAAACTTCGAAACCCAACCAAAACATGTACGATTTGCAGTACCTGAGGAAGGCGGAGAAAGGCAGGAATGTCAACATCCGACATCTGAGACAGACAAAAACACAAGCCAGGAAGGCAAGTCAGGCAGAAAGTACCAAACACCTGAGCAGACACGACACCCATACAGCACTACCACCAGGTCAGGGAGAGTGAGTCGCAAGCCTGTTCGCTTTAGGGATGAGTACTAATCCATGTTTCTTCAGATCCGGACCACGTCGTAGTGAGGGTGGACGTGAGACTATCAGCTGCAATGTTGATATTGTTATGCTTCACATGTTCTTATGTTCTTGTCATGTGAGTGTTCAATTGTGTTTTGCTTTGTTTATTGTTAAAAATGTTTAATAAAAGCACACTCACACTCCCATCAATTACAAATGGTGTATCAAAAACAATGATATTACACTTGTGAGCAGACCACATGCACACATGAAAATGTCAAACCTTACATGCATTCAATTACATGTCACTACTTCATACACAGACAGAAGACCACATACACACACGAAAATGTCAAACCATACATGCATTCATTTACATGTCACTACTTCATACACAGACAAAAGAACACAAAATAGTGAAACAGAGACTTGCTTGGGGATATTAACTTTATTAATATTCATATTATTTACAAGCAAAGTAATGAGTCACCTAATTTGAATTGAGACAGGACTCCCAGCAAAATTTGCAGGATGAACTGAACTTTTCAATTAATATGTCATCTGTCACGTTATAAAATACATTATATACCTCATATATAGATCCCTGTCATCTGATTGGTTAAAAGTGGAGGCATAAATTCAACTAGCTTCAAGAATTGAACCAAAAATGAACTATGACCTGGGAGAGTGGGCATAGTTCATGAACTATGCCCGGGACACCTCTTCCCAGCTTAAAAGACTGTCGTACGAACTATAATGAGTGTACATATTGAAGCTGGTGTAAGAGATCGCATTTTGCATTTTGACGGATATGCCGAACCAGCCTGGAGTCTGGCCGAACTGACAGTACGGAGTAAACAAAAATGTAGTTTTTTTTTTTTTTTTTTTTTTTCATACACAGACAAAAGAACACAAAATAGTGAAACAGAGACTTGCTTGGGGATATTAACTTTATTAATATTCATATTATTTACAAGCAAAGTAATGAGTCACCTAATTTGAATTGAGACAGGACTCCCAGCAAAATTTGCAGGATGAACTGAACTTTTCAATTAATATGTCATCTGTCACATTGTAAAATACATTGGACTTTATGAAAGCCAAAGCCTTTGATCCTGATCTGAGCATTTACTTAAACATACAATGCTCAAGGACATTGGGAATTTCTTTTGTTAAAACAAGGTCAGAAACTAATCTCTCAAATTCCATACCTTTGTCTTTGTTGAGTAAAGAGAGGGGGATGTAATATTATTGGTTTAATCAATTAATCAATTCAGAACTACATTATCTGAGTACGTAACAACACATCGTACCGGACTTGTTACTAGGTAAAGAGGCTCTCTGAATCTCGCTTGTTGCCTGGATGACAGCCAGCCGATTTGCTGAATAAATATGTGCTTGAAACTTTAGATCACATCGTCTCCCATCTCGTAATAATATTTCAGATAAATACTCTTTATATCCCAAACACCCAGGGAAAGGATTAGTCACCTTGGGCACCGCCATATTACAAAGTTTTTGTAGACCTCTCTTTAATTGCAGCACCCTGTAGTTATATACCAAAGGCATACAAGAACCTCGACAAGTCACAGGATTTCCAGGTTTCCATTAATGTCGGGAATTATTTAAAGCAGCAGCACTTGGAATTTATACCTTTTTTTTTTACGTGATGAATGGCAGATCTTGTGGTGAAAATTGACTTCATTAATTATAATTATCTGCAAAAGAAGCAAGTTATTTTTGGCTGAAGTGTAAACGTGTGGTTCACTTCTAAAACCTGTAGTGCTCTGTTCCATTCAAATGTCTACACATCACAGCATTAGTCATCTGCATGTAGCAAAAACCTTTTCCTGCCATGGTAAGAGAATATACTATCGTACCTGATTATTCTGGCTGTTCTGCAAGTACTTGCCCAATATTATATTTATCGGGTGAAGCAGAGCTATGATACGGGTAATTATCATGCGCGAAGCCCCATGCCCGGGTGAGCGAAGGCTGAACCCGGTATGGGGCTAGCGCATGGGAATTCCCCGTATCGAGCGACGCTGACCGCCTAGTAACGAATTTATCATACCACCAAGTCATTAAAAATATATTATAATAACAAAACGCGCCCGTTCTGTATTAAAACAAATATTTTTCCATAAATAAAGTGTTATTATAACCCAAATTTTATGCCCAACGCGTAAAGGCAAAGAATCACACTTGCTCTGTAAATGGATCAGCGATACGCGGACATGACTGAACCAAGGGATATAATAATTGCGTAGTAACGGCGCTAATACGCGTCCACTGACCTGAGACGAAATATACCCGGTATGCGGTATCTTTGAATCTCTCCTTAGTGGTATTATAAAAATGACTCTCTTCTTGAATTCAATATAAGCTCTCATTAAAAAAAATAATAACCAACATTTCATAGACACAATGCCCTCGATTTTTGAAGTTAAGGGCGGTACCGATGCATTGTACTTTGTTTTATTTTCAAAATGAAAGCTATTAACTTGGTCAAAAGTGGTCTTTAAACTATAAACATTTTCATTATGTATTGAATTATGGTGGGTACCAATACCCGAATCTTAACAACCTCGTCTCCCACTTAAAATCAAAATTTTATATTTTGGTACCAGAAAAACGTTCATGTTTCTCTCATTAAACCCAGTGAAATTTAAGGCCCAGTAAGTGTTTCCTTTTGGTGTTATAACAAACCTGTCTCCAAGTGTGTTTGACCACATTTATTGGGCCAATTTTAAGAGTACACATTTTTGCTTCTACAAAACCGTCAAAACTGCTTTGCCGATTAACACAAAACTTGGTAATGAGATGTTTTTTTGATATGATTCTATATATCTGTGAGGGAAGAAAATAGTTTTATGAATTGAACTATGTTTGTGGTCCCCACCCTTTAAGATTTCTTTTCTATTTGTCTTCAGATGGGGGACTCCTCGTCTGAATGAGACCCAGCCATACTGTAAGTCACTGTTCAATGAAACTTTTTAAACTCGACTGATGGCTTTTTATTGTCCCCGCCGAACGAGTTTCGACGGGACTTGAAATGACAGCGTCCGTCCTGCCGTTCGTCCGTTCGTTCCGTCTTGACAAAAATGTTAACCCATGTTGTATACGATTTTCTGGAGTTCCGTAAGGGCGACACGGATGTAACTTTTGGGAAAAAGCAGCTGAGGAGTTTCTGACCTGATTAGATTGTGGCCGTAAAATATGCTCATTAAGTAATCTAATTTGCATAATTGTGAGAATGTTTTCCTGCAAGGCCGGTGTACAAGTTTCTGGAGTTCCTAAGGCGTATAAGATGTACTTGGTGGGAGAAGCGGGCTGAAGAGTCCTCGACTTGATTAGATTTGGGCGTATTTCGGGCAATAATTGATTTGCAAATGAGCTAATTAATATGCAAAAATCAGCTTATTTGCATATTTTTGAAACGGTACATCGATACTCACAATTCCTGCGCTGCATGAAATCCTATCATGAGCCACATCTTTTTTGCAATTGCAAGTAATTTGATATATCGGCTAGGGTAATGGCATGAGCTATTAAATATGCGTAATTGCTTGTACTCTCTGAAACGTAACATCGGATAGTACAATTTCCTTCGCTACATAGACTACGTTGCTCTAGGGGAGGGGGTAGTGTAATTTGGGAGGTGGGGTGGTGGCGGGGTGTTGGGGAGGGGTTGGGAGGGGGGTTGGGTATTGCGTGTGGTTGTGGGTGGTATTGCTGGTTGTTGGGATGGGGATTGGGTAGTATTGTGGCGTGTTGGGGAGGGGGTACTGGTGTTGTGGTGTGTTGGGAAGGGGTTTGGTATTTCGGTGTGTGGGGATGGGGTAGGGTGGTTGCGTGGTTTTGGGGAGTGGGTTTGGTGGTATTGCTGTTTGTTAAAGTGGGGATGGTGTATTGGTTTTGCGGTGTGTTGGGGCTGGGGTTGGGTTATTGCGGGGTGTTGGGGACGGGGGTAGGGTATTGCTGGGTGTTGGGGAGGGTAAGGGTGTTGCGGGGTGTTGGGTATGGTGTTGGGTATTTGCGGGGTGTTGGGGAGGGGTTTGGGTATGCGGGTTGGTTTTTTGTGAGGGGTTGGGTATTGCGGGGTTTGGGGAGGTGGTAGGGTAGTATTGTGGGCTGTTGGGATGGGGTTGGTATTGGGGGGTGTTGGGGAGGGGTTTGTAATATTGCATTGTGTTGGGGAGGGGGTAGGTGGTTGCGGCGGTGTGCGGGGTGTTGGGGATGGGGTAGGGTGTTTCGGTTGTTGGGGAGGGGTGGATTGTTTGTCTGGTTTGGGAGGGGTTAGAGTGTTGTATGGTGGTTGGTGAGGGTGTGGGTTAGGTTGTATGGTGTTTTGGGCGGGGGGTGGGCTGTTTTGTCTTGTGTTCTTCGGTGGTGGGCGTGTTTGTCTGGTGTTGGGGCTGGGGCTGGCTGCTTTTGCGGGGTGTTTAGGGAGGGGAATGGCGGGTGTTTGCGGGGTGTTGGCGAAAGGGGAGGATGTACATGGGTATTGTGGTTGGGTGTTGCTGGGTGTTCCGGAGGGGTGTGGGTGTTGCGGGGTGTTGGGGCTGAGGGTGGGGAGTTTGGGGTGGTTGAAGAGGGCGTGGGGTTTTTGGCGGGTGTTTGGGGAGGGGGGTGTGTTTTTGTTTTTTGGCGGGATGGTTGGGGATGGTGGAGGTTGCGGGTTATTGGGGAGGGGGTGGGTGTTGAAGTTGCATTATTGCATGTTTGGTGATCGCAACCTTTCGGGGCGTGCATATTTTACCGCATCGCGTAAATACGAGTTCGCCTTGGTGTTTTACATTGATATGGTGAACTTTTAGGACATCTTGATATCTTTGTCCCAGATTCACTCTCTCTCGAAATCACATACTCTTACTTTTAATACTTTTAAATACAAATACCAATCTAGAATCCTCTAACATTGAGGAAGAGAACCCATTTAAAGACACTCAGGGATTCACACGCCGAAGATTCATATTTGAAATTTGCAGAAAGGCTAAAAGTGAGAAGGCTATTCCCTAATAGAATTCCTTTTTAATAAGTTTATTGTTAACAACTTAGGAGTGGGAGAGCCGTGGCCTAGCGGTTAGGGTTCTTTTGCCTCTTGGCGCCAATTTACCATCAAAATTTTCAGGTTCGAATCGGCCCGGTGGTTTCGTGGCACTTGCTTGGTTTTATTCGGGTACTATCACTCTTGATTTGATCTGTATACCCAGCTATTGAAAATACAGAATACCGCTCCCCTCCATGGTTCCCTTGGAAATGGGCAAATGAATATGAAAGCATCCCGTCCTTTGGAGGGGACTTTAAGCCGTCGGTCCCATGTATAGAGTCACAACTGTACATGTACATCGCAGTCAGTGTGACTAAGATAGGGTGTAAACCCCTGACTGTTCCCAATCCGCCTCAGCCTCAAATATAGCGGGCCATGTTAGGAGCGTACCTATCATGGATACACTCGACCCAGACTCCAGCCACAGCTGAACAAAATCCTGACACCTACCACAAAAAGCCATTACCATACTTGTGATACGAGCAAACAAACCACAACATTAAAAATTTACAAAAAGGAAGGCAACATCAGTGGTATAGGAATTAATCAATTCCCAATTCAAATGCCGTGTTGTAAATTCCTGTGGACAGTATGACTAAAAACGCACCTGGTTTTCGTCTTATTAGGTTGCTTTAAATCTTGAAACTTGGCGGTGGTACTGTAGGATAATTATACTTGTTCGATCTAATGCACACTGTGGAGGCAATCACTGAAGTGCATTTAATTTATACTCAACTCAGTATGACACATAAAATCCAGATCTCTTTAAAGTCTCGAATCTACTTGAAAATCCTGATAACTGGTAAATTCCCCAACCCGTGGAAGAGTTTATATGCTGATGGTAACAGGTAGACACGCTATTATGTTACAATCTTCTTAGATCATGACCTGGAGCTGCTCATAACAAGAATGGAAAGGCGAACAGGATATGGATTGTAGAGAAAAATGGTTGGAAATTACACAAGACTGTATGGATTTTGGAAAAATGGTGTTATTAAGGAGTCAAACCATTACAAGTTGGACTCATTGCAATAACTACAAAACCCCTAAAAGTAAAGTAGCAAGTTCATATAGAATCTTTCCATAAGCTTACAAAGGTCCTGGTTTACACAAGCCACCCCCCCGTTTGCCCATCTCATAAATATCTTCATAAATTAATTTTGGTGTTGCAGCAAGATTTCAGGATGCACATCTGATCTAATTATGTAGATCTGTCGTGTGTTGTGTTAAGTTTTTGTTATTCGTTTTGAAATTGCTTCTGTGGTTTGTGCATGGAAACCTTAACTCCACTTGCCCCCCCCCCCCCAACCAAACCAGCCAAGCGGCTAGCCCGGGGCATCTGGGGGCCAACTAAGTGGCCTTGTCAATCACTATTAACTGTGCTGTATAATGTTCGAGCCAACTATGAGTTTTCCTTTGCTATATCTAACATATATAAAAAAAATAATAAAATTGTTCTGAAGTGGGAATCAAATCCAGGCCTTTAATAAAAAATATCAAGAGCCATAGCACATTCTGTCATTTGAGCTTTTTTTTCTGTTAATCTTAAAAGTAATATATTAATTTAAAGGATACAGTGATAATATTGTGAGAATAAAAAAAAAATTGAATGCATAAATCAGAGATACTATGCACAATTCCAGTAACTACCTTAAAAACACAGGAACAAAAACCACAAATAGTGAAAAAAATTATGAGGAATTTGTCATTCCGTTTCCCGCAAATGGACCTCGTATGCACTCAAAATCTACACTAACAGCGATTTGGTTTACACCAGTACAGATAAAAAGTACTGCATAATATTGTGTTTTGAGGTCAAACTGTACATGTCATGGTGCTCATAGTACGTGTATAAATCTTAGATATTCACAGGTAAAGGCCCTTTTGATCTCAAGTCAGAATTTTTGATACGCACGTATAGAAATTACAGAATCGGATAAAAAGTACTGCCTTGTATTGTCTTTAATACACGGATTTCAAGCCAACCACTTGCAGGTTATGTTAGCACATCAGTAACAAATACCAAAATATGAATTTTGATTATTTGATTTCTCCGATCAAATCGCTGCTTATCCCTTTAATAAAAGCATGCACTAAAGGTCACTACCAAGGTCAAATATCCTTAGAGGTCAACTTGTGCATAGAGTGAAGGAATTTGGATTGCAAAATCAGGTGACACCAGTGGTTTGTGAACTGCCTTGTCTAAAATAATGTTTGCCAGCAATGGAATTTCAGAAAATTTGAAATGGATATAGCTGGTGGAATACAGAACTGAAATCAGATCAGTGTTGCTCAATTAAACCATGTCAGAATGTTGTCTTTTTGACCTCTGACCCGAGGAGTTCTGCACGTAGCATTGCCAATTAAATCACAGTTGGTGCATTGCTATCACAAACTTTAAGTGTCAGTTTCCCACCATCATAACAACAGGCTACCATGCCAGGTGATATGCACAGCTAATGAGCTACTCTGGCCTCCGTCATTGGAACTAGCTATTCAATACTAAGCTGTTTTTGGGGGGTTTCATTAGCTGTTGCATCCAATTTTTAAAGGGAAGGGGAAGCAATGGTTGTGGTTGCTATAGGGTGTGAATGTTGTTTAGGCATGCAATGAAGATTGTGGAGGGTTCTGGAGAATAGGATTCGGAGGTTGTTGAAGTGGAATGATATGCAATTTGGGTTTATGCAGGGAAGGGAATGACGATGGTGGCAGGGGGTGTTTATTTTAAGGCGGTTGCGAAGAGGAATATCGAGCAAAAGGGAAGCTGTATATGTGTTTTGTAGACTTGGAGAAGCATTGTAGGGTACCTATATATGGATTGGGCGATGAGGAAAAGAGAGAGAGATACCAGAGTAGTGTTTAAGCAATGATAGTTTGTATAATGCATGAGCCAAACAAGAGTTAGAGTGGGGTTTGATGATTTGTCCGAGGTGTTTTGGAGGTGAAGTGGGTGTGCATAAGGTTCTGTACTTTCGCCATTGATTTTTGCAAATTTTATTGAATTAGTCCACGGAGAGTGCAAAGAAGGTTTGCTGAGTGAGATGTTGTATGCGAATGACTTGGTGTTAATGAGTGAGACATTGGAGTGACTGAGGTAAAGTTTGGAAATGGAAGAAGGCTTTGAGATTAAGGGCTGAAGGAAACCTTGGGAAGACAAAGGTGCTGTGATGGGGTGGAAGGGAGTGGTACGAGTAGGTAACCCATGCGGGGAAGAAGAGGTAAAAGCAAATTCCAGTGTGGTGTGGGGAAATGGATCCATGTAGATGCCCAAGATGAATAGAGTGACCCCTGGTTTGGCAATAGATTTTGTGTGTAGAAGAATTTGAGAAGTGGAGCTGGAGGGATGGTGAACAGGAGACAAAGTTGTGTGATGAGGTGAGTCTGTGAAGGAGTTTTCACATATCTCAGGGGATAAGGTTAAGTTGGGGGTGTGGATGTGAGTGGCTGTGACAGCAGAGATGAGGTATCCTGGTTTTTGTGTATGATATAACGCTACCCAGATAACCCAAGGTCCGTTCATGTCAATTGGACACTATAACCCCCTGAACTGTGTCCTTGGTGGTGAGCATATTGTAACTCATAGTGTAATGGGTGGGTGAAGTTTAGGGAATGGTGGGGAGTTGTTGCAAGGGAAGAGATATCCTTTGAAGATGAAGGAAAGGGTGTATAGAGTTTGTGTGAGATGAAGTGAGCTGTATGGGAGCGAGACGTGTGTCTGAGTGAAAATGAGGTGGGGATTTTGAGAGGACAGAGAGAAGCATGAGAGAGCATTTTGTGTGTTGAATTTGATGGACAGGATGAAGACCTGAGGACTTGAATTCAAGGTTTGGTTTGGATGAGGTGGTGGAGACCGGTTTTTTTAGCGAAGGCGAATAGTGTACGTTTGGTATGGGCATGTGGTGAGGAAGGTTGATGAGCCTGTGTTAAGAAGGGCTTTTGAGTTCGAGCCTGAGCGGTTTTGAGGAGGATGGAGTCCAAAGAAGACATGGAAGAAAAGTTGAGGAGGAGAGTAGGAGTTGGGTTGAGGATGGAGGATGCTTTAGAATCGGTGAAATGGAAGGAAGGAGTCAGGCGGTTTTGCTGCAAATGTGAGGTGAATCCGGCCACCCCCCCCCCCGTTGAAGGGGTATAAACCAATTTAAAAACTTTGTTTATTAGTAGATATACTTAAGGTCCCATCCCCTGTCCTCTTTGGGTGGAATACTGCTTGTATGAAAGGTGGGTAAAACTCAGGCTACTCATGCAGTTTTTGGTTTAACAGTGGAAAAAATCAACATGAATCTCATTAGATCTTTTTTTTATAAGCAACTGCAATCTTGGACAAAAGTGTTGGCACACTTTTCTTACCGTGCGGTAAAAATCGCCCCTCTCCCCTGAACAAGTGAAAACATAAATTGTTTTACACAGTGGGTGTCCCCTAACAATACTCAACATTGATGGTGGGGAAGGGGGAGGTTTAGGGATTAGCAAAGGCCCAAGCTTGATACCAAAAAAGATTAAATTTACTACCTTCAAAAATGGCCGCACCGAATTATGTCAATGTGAAGGAGTGATTTCCACAAGGTGTGCCAACTACTTTGACAAAGATTGTAGTGCGTGAGTCCGAAAAAAAAAATCATATAACATTCCGTTTGTGGCAATAAAAAAGAAAAGTGAATAAGATATCAACACCAAAGTTGGCCACAAATATTACACAAGAAGGCTACTTTGATATCCGTATAAAAACTGTATATCTGTTCGGATTAGGGACAGCGTCACAAATAATTCAATTAATGCATTTGGGGCCTATATATGACTGATATGAGCACTGAAATGATTAAACGTAATAACATAAATCAAAACTTTACTGTGGACTCTTTAAAAAATTACATTCATAGGTAAAAAATAAAGCAAAAAAAAAAATGAAGAAAGAAACGCCGTTTGATTGAGCTCGAACTCCGACATCAACGTTTATTAGATTACGAGTCTGACCGCATTACCGCTAAGCCACTCAGCGAACTGTATCGGTTCCATGACTTCTGAAAACATTGCTAAATATTTTGTGAAGCAAGTAAGTAATTCAATATTTCTTTGTTTTAGGGGTATAAAACTTTGATATTGAAGTAGATCTACAACATTATCCATACTATTTAGCAATTTGCACAGTGAAATAGTTGCTCTAAATCGGAAAACAAAAAAAGGGGAAACGTACGATATGCCAATATATAAAAATAAGGTTGTACTCTCTTATGTTGGCTTGACGTGAAGCTGTATGATACCACATGAATACCGGGATTTTCGTTTTTAGTCTCATGATGAATGCTAAAGTGTCTTACATAGCAATATTTTCAGTATAAATTAGGTAGCGCATTGAAAAACAGGAGTGGACTAGCGTATACGGCGTTGCATTGGAATAAGAATTCATCCCTCTCCCTCATTTCCTCCTCTGCCTCCACTCCTCCTTCTCCTGCTCTCTCATCCCCATCCTAATTATTCAGTTATCTGTAGATTTCATTTTTTTTTTTTTTTCACTGAATTAGGGTGTTGAAATTAGTCAATGGCCAACTTGAACATGTGGTTGTTATTTATTTCCCTGGCTATTAACTTTATAATGGATGCTGTCTTTAGAGCATTCTTGAGCTTAATTTGGGACATGACTACATGAGAATCTAAAATTTTGTATTGTAAACGGGTTCACGTTTAGACATTGTATACGAATAGAATAAAACCTATATATTACGCGATTTCTCAACATCCATTGCAGACGCACGCGACGCTCTCAACAGAACACATCAGTGAGATGAGTGCTGCGGAAATCGACCAACACCCATACCCACCTATATTACGCCACCCAACATGTACACACTTAGTTGAAAATAAATTATTTGAAGTAAAGTTTAATAGCATTTGAGCTTCAGCAATTGAAAGGACTTCCACCATTTTAAAAACGCATGTTGTGACCTATTGTCTTACTGAAGATGAGGAGCCGTCTAGTTTTCTATATTAATGATATTTAGCCACTTACTGTTTTCTTCGTTATTGGTTTGATTTTATATTTCTAAAAACATTCATTTCCACCCCAAGGAAAACAATACAAATTACTATTGTGGTAATTTCTTTGAGTGTTCAAAACATGTGAAGACATAATTTTAGTGCCTTAATCGGTCCAAAAAGGTGGTTACGATAGATTGTTTGGGCATTTTAAAGTGACCTGTCGCTCAATTTGAAAGATCTGCTAATGAAATATACAGTCGCTAAACGGACATACAGGTTTACACCCGTCCTGAAAATTCCCATGTAAATGCCAATGGAGCATTCTTAAGTTATACAGACCTTCAAGTAACACACCCGGCACCTTTTTTCCACGGCAACAAATTACAATCGTGGCCAAAAGTGTTGGAACACTTTTCTTACCGTGCGGTAAAGAAAATCGTCCCCCTCCTCCCTCGGAACAAAGTTGAAACATGAAATAAATTGTGTTCAGTGCGGCAACAATACTCAACATTGATCGGTGGAGGAAGGGGCGGTTTTTAGGGCGAGTAGCAACGGCTCAAGCTTGATAATACCCAAAAAAGTTAAATTTCCGTACCTTCAAAAATTGCCGAATTATGTACAAGTTGAAGAGCTGATTTCCACAATGTGTGCCAAATACGTTACAGATTGTGGTAATAATCACAAGTTTATTATTTTGTTGCTACTATATGCTAGCCCTATTTCATCATGTCTATATTTAATCGCTTTCATTCATTCTGCCCACTATTTTGCAGAACAGACTCAGGCCTAGCAGTCCAAACCAAGAAACACACAATAGGAATCGAGTGTAACGAAACACATCTGCCTTTGTTTTTTTGGAAGGATATTTCCAATCTAATGAATAATAATAAAGTGTCTATTTTTTAACAAAACGGAGCGACATAGCTCCACGTACCGTGCTCAGGCGCTGTGCGGCAGCCATGCAAGGCACTCAGAATCATAGGAGAAACATAATCAGAACAGATTTATGCTAAGAATGCCTCGATTTTTAGAGACAGAGGAAACCGGAGTACCCGGAAAACCTGCGGCAGACGCGTATGGATCGAGAAACCAAATTCACTAAAAGCCACAGCATAACGCCCCGACCGGGTATCGAACACAGGCCTCATTGGTGAAAGCGAGGAAGTACGCGGCGCCAACTCGTTCCCTCCCACCCATCCCCCGAATTGCATTCTGGGGCACCTGCGCAGATTTTAAAATTCTTCTTGGAAGTCCAAAAGATAGTAACAAGACAAGTCTGTCAGGCTGAATCCACAACATGCGTTGTTACATGTGTGTTGCAAGTTGGACGTATTCAAAATATAAAAGGCGGCAAGGTGTTATTTTCTATGAAACCAAAGTGCATTTATTCATTTATTGCTTGATGTATATGCAGATAAAAGGTTCAAACAGATCATTGTGAATATAATGAAGTGGGTTGTCTTGGAGGCATATTCACTTGCTAGTTTTCTGCATGTCTTAGCCTGCTGCCGTGTGGAAATCAGCTCTTTCATCATTGCCATAATTCGGGGCCATTTTTGAAGGCAAGCCCTCAACAATTTTTATTTTCTAATGTCTGTTTCTGCCCTTATCTAATGCCACACTGCTTATTTAATTCTAGATCTAGACATGTTATAGATATACATACAACAGCTGCCCTGGGACTGGCAACATCCTTAGGTCAAAGGGTCAATACACACCATGCTCAAATGAGACAAATGGCTATGCCATCTTCTTGTTTCTAGTAATGTGTTAAGAAAGGTGCTGTTCCGATCGGCTTTGGGACCCTCCCCCCGCTTTACCCGAAGTAGAATCGATTTTGGAATAACATCGAACAACAGGCCGTATGTTTCTCATTGTCGCTTGAAATTTGAGCCCTCAAATGACATGGTCATTGCCAGATATTAATCACCCCCCCGCGTGTTTAGTGGTTAACCATCAATCTCAGCACAGTATTGATAGGGCTTCTACATGCATTAGTGGCTCTACCATCAAAACTGCAAGTTTGTTTCCCACGGGACTTGATGGGGTGTATGTGCAATTTGCCAGGCTCTCATATCAAGGAGAAAACATACACATAAAATCGGAACAACACCTTTAAGGTCAAAGGTGACCCTTTTCTGTGGACCTTCAGCTAAAGGGTCACAATGTCAAAAGGGTCAAGTTTTAAACATGCTCAATAAGATCCAATATCTTTACTGTCTATGGTTTTCTCTAGTAGCGCAGTGAATGGGCCAATGCAGAGAGACGGATAAGTAGAAGACTATAGTACGACAGCCAATCTTGATCAACCAGTGCACTGTCAACTTTAATTATGTTATCCCCAGCTCCTTGTGCATAATCTGGCTGGAAAATGCACTTTCACATGATTTCGCCAGGTGACCCTCGTTATACAAATGATCTTAATATCCAAGTAACTCCATCAGTCATGTGGTTTGTTCAGACGTTTACTGATGCAACAGAGCCCCACGAATGTTGGTTTTTTTTTTTTTGCGGATTTCAATATGGCTCCAAATAGTGGTGGGCGTATCCGTATAAGTTCATAGTTGCTATAGTTGAGTGTAACATTTTTAACACCGTAGTGCGAGTAGTGCACAGAAAGTGGGTGTGGCTAGCGGTTAAGCAAGCTTACCTCTGGCGCACCGATGCTCCTGGTTCAAATCTCGGTGGGCCACTTGCTGGATTTAATGCGGGAAACTATCAATGTGGGATTTAACTTGTACAACAGATATGGAATAAAAACATGAATCCCCCTCTTTCTCCGTGGTTCATTTGGTGGCAAAGGAACCATGAAAGCTTGCACTTCCCATTTGGGTGTGTGTTTCGTATATTGTGTTTGAATGTTGGCCATATTGGCGCTGTTTAAGCTGCTGCCTCAAGTTGCGTTGTTTCTGTCTAGTATTAATATAGTGTTAAGTCCTCGATGCATTTGGCCTGCAGGCCACAAATTTGAGATAATAAACCTTGATTATTTGATTAATTACAGTTTGTAACATTTTCTTAGTATGGAACTTTGATCTCAGTAGGTGTGAAACAGCATTCGGTACGAAGTATTCAGCAAAAAATAAGTGTGTTCAATTAATGCCAAAAGAAAAAGAGCGATATGTCATCACCCACGTCCACATCTTCAAAGTGGCTTAAAACAGCGTGCTAGAGAAGGTACAGGCAGTTCTTCTACAAGACACAACACTTGACCCTACACACCATGAAAAGTGATTTTCCAATGAACAAGGCGTTAATAGTTAAAATTTGCTGGGAAAATCACTGTATGTTTCAAATTTACGATGAGCCCTGGCATGAGGTACTTGCAGAACTTGACATGCCGTCAGGTGTGTGGGTTACTTAAGTGTAACATAAGAAAAAACACCACTTGGAAACAGTTCTCAGAAAAACTGTGAACTTGAATACATTTTATGCATACCTAAGAGGATAGACTTTAATGTCATAACATACATTCATTGTTCACATACTCAGGGTATCCATCAAGCCTAAAAGTCAAATAAGGTTGAACCGACTACAAGATCCACTAACAGATCGAGAGCTGTTTTAGGTCACTTCGAAGGGTGCTGAGTTTTCAAATCTGCTGCTGCCAAATTGATAGTTGTGGCAAGTGGCTGAAATGCTTGTTTTAAAGGGACACTACCACCCCGATTTTATGATAACGTCCTTTTTTTAATACGATAACAAGTATGAACACATCTTCACGAAAATTGCAGTGTCACATTAAAGGTCAGGATAATTCAATTGTTTGATTTTTCCACTAAATTAAAAATGTATGAAAACCTCCCAAACCTCTACCGCTAAATGGTTAAAGGGGTACTACCCAATTTAAGAACTAGTGAAGTAAAGCACCAACGAAACCGGTGGGTAGAATATTATTTGTACCTTAAACCTTTACACACGGATGGTGACATTTGTAACAATGAACAAGCATCAGTAACGAATAATAGTAGCAGCACTGATATTCCTTTGTTTTCAAAGTTTCTAATTTGACAAGTCCGATAAGTATTGACTCCATCTGTCTTTCAGTGAGGGCAGCATTTTAGTTTCACGCTCTTTTACGTGATAACAAACGAGTCTTCATTTGCTATGAAATTTCCAGACCTTCCCGTCTAAAAAGGGTCCTGGGGGCACTGTCTATCTGAAGTGACGTTATGTGTCTCTGCCATCAGGTGAAAAGTATGGGGCCATTCAGGTAAAATATGTAACAACAAATAGGAGGTCATTCAGTAACACACCTGAATAGAATGGGTGTCCATTTCAGTATGTACTTTAAGAATGGGCCATTGAGGTAACAACCGAGTTCACATTAGGAAGTGCGTCTCTTCCAAGTTCCCAATTGCCATGACTTATAAACTTGTTTCAAATGTGCGCGTAGCTGTGTGGCAATTTTAGAATAGGATGTGAAATTGTAAAAAAGGTGATACTTTTATGGAACCTTGTGAAAAAAGGTGGGAAACAGGCAAAGAGAAATGGGGGTATATTGAGAATATCTGAATTTAAAAAAAGGGGGTTATTTGTAAAAGGTAGACAGCAGCACAAAAAGGGGTCAATTGTGAACAACAAAAGTAGAAAAAAAGAGGTCTCTCTGGTGTCCGCCCCCCCTACCACCACCCACCGGGAAAAGGCTGAAACTGTAAAAATGTGGCTTAACAGATACCCAACAATGAAGACAACAAAGCAGAGGCCCGAGGAAAAAAAGGTTGCTAAAACAAACACGAGGACAATAATGTTATGGCCTATCATTTTTACAGTGCCTCTTCGCCTGAGCACAAAGACAAAATGGTTTTTAGCACAACTGCAGCCTTGTCCATGGGTATTTCTGATGGAATGATAAGTACCAAATTGTTTTGGCAACCGGGCTTTTCGAATCTGTCAGCCGGGCCCAGTAAGGGGGGGGGTAGGACCCAATCTGCTCGTTTTGGGATTTCCATGCCTAAAGGTACGGTCACAAGAGACAGCTCCCGACCCAACCTCGTTCCCTACTACACAAGACCACATTTTTTTTTCGAAAATCGGCTACAGTCTTGTTCAAACTTCAAATTTACAATTTTATCCCGACCAGGATGATAGTAGGCGCGTTTTCCCGTCGTCACGAGACAGAGGGGTGCCTGAACACGCCGAGCAGTAGGCTACAGCATCATGAAATCAACAAGATCAATCACCACTTGTTCAGTCCCCGATCGTCACAGACCTTGAAAGACGGCACAAGTTGTGACACTGACAGGTCACTGTCAAGACTGCTCGTCGATTGTTTCGCTGTCGCCGAGTTGTTTGACAGCAAGAAAGTCGTCACATAAAAGACAACCTGCGACGCGACCCGACCTCTCTACCAACACACTGAAAGACCACCCTTTTTTTTTTTCAAAATCCGGCTGCATGTCTTTGCTCAAACTACAACACTTACAGACAGAGAGCTCAATCGCCCATATTCCAGAACTCAAGAATCACATGCACTTGTTCCATTCCCAATCGTCGCAAACTTAAAGGCTCAGTCACACCACCTATTTTTTGCTAGAAAACCGCTTCCATACTGCTTCAAGACTGGTAGTCATTGGCCATTTTTTTTGAAATCGTGAGCAATTTTTCCTTTTTCAGGTGTATATTTGGCCAAGTCTGGGACTGTCCTGTACAGTCTTCTGCATTCTTGTGTGGTCGGGAGCCACGTGGCAAATTTGAAAAAAAACACCGCCAACAATTTTTTCTTACAGCTCAAAAATACAAGATGGACTTGATTTTGGAATCGGGAATGTCGGCTTGAACGCATGCGAGGTTTGGAAGCTGTAGCCGATGATTGGTGCGCATCATGAGTGATTGTGTGCAGTTGGAAAGTGTCGACAATGAGTCTGCTCCAAAGCGGGAGAGAATGCAAGCCAACTGGAAAACAATGTTTGAACGGGCGACTTAAACTCGGCGACTACAGAAGATAAGTCCCGATTTTGCAGTCTTGACAGCAACTTTTGCTGTCGTGTAAAGGTCTGCGACTGATTGAGAATGAAACAAGTGACATGCGTTGATCGCCTACGCTCAGCGATTGAGCATCTCTTGTCTTGTAATTTGGAAAGACTGCCAAGCCGTTTGGAAAGAAATGGTGGTCTTGTTTAGTTGGGAAGAGTTGGGCTCGCGTGCGGATTGTCTTCATAGTGGACGGGACCTTTCTTGGCGTCAACAACTCGCGACCATCAACGGCAGTCTTGAAAGCGACATGTCACAACTTGTTACAACTTGTGCCGTCGTTTCAATGTCGGCGACTAATCGGGGACCGAAACCAGTGCCGTCGCCAATTAAACATGCTGGATCTTGTGGATTCATGATGCTGTCTCCTACTGCTCACGTTTCAGCATCCCTTGTCCCGTTGACGACGGGGAAACTCGCAACTAATCATTCCTGGTCGGGATAAAAATTGTAAATTTTTGCAAGTTTGATCAAGACTGTAGCCGATTTTGACAAAAACAATAAATTAATCGGTCTTGTGTAGTCGGGAAGTGGTTGGGTCGGGAGCTGTCTTCTGTGTGACTATACCTTTAAATGTGCCTCGTGCTTTCCGACCACACAGACTGCAGAAGATACTGTACAGGACCTCCCAGACTTCGCCAAAACACACCTGAAAAAGGAAAATTACTCACGATTTTCGAAAATATGGCCAATCGGCACCAGAGTTGAACATTCTGGAAGCGTTTCTGAGCAAATAATCGTAAGACCTACAGAAGATTGTACAGAACATTCCCAGACCTTGCCAAACTAACATATCAGACGGAAAAACTGCTCACGATTTTCGAAAATTGACCATCGTCACCCAGTCTTGAGCAGTCTGGAAGTGGATTTCTAGCAAAAAAAATGGCTATGTGACTGCGCCTTAAGAACATACAATCGGCTCCTTGGACCAGCTTGTGTCGCCTCCGTCGCGATTAGCTGACTGATGTCCTACCTGCCCCTTTGACCCTTGATGTGACCTTGCTCTCTCGCCCCTGCCGTTTGTGCACCTCTCGCTAACCGGCGGCCGAGCACAAGCATCTCTCTCCTGTCGCGAGCCTCTCTCCTTTGCAAAGTTTGGTGCCAATTGAAACTTCAACTTTCAAATGAAGATCAATTTTACATTTTCAGCCTATTTTAACACTTGACACCAAATAACCTTTGACCTTGGTAATGTAACCTTTGCCGCTCATCAACAATGCGGGATCCCATGTGCACCATGTTCAAGTTTGGTTCCAATTGAATTTCAACTGTTCAAATGAGGTCAATTTTTACTTTTTCAGCCTATTTTACAACATTGACCTCAATGCCCTTTGACCTTGGCATGTGCGCTTTGACCTCATCAAAAATGTGGGCTGTTAATTTTGCACCTGTGACCCAAGTTTGGTTTTAAATCCATCAAAGTAATGAGGATCTTAAGCAACATGTTAACCCTTTTCTCTACACAAGACCGCATCATCAACAACAATAACATCAAAACAGACTCACGTGGACAAAGTGATCCCTAGTGTCTCCTGCCTTATGGCAAGGGCGACACAAAAATGATGCGCCGTGTATAAGTCTGTTTGGCTGACTTATTGTTCAGTTGATCATATCTTGAAAACCTCTCAACCAAAATGAACAATTTTTTAAGGCTGGACCTTTGAGATCCATTTTTTTTATCCAGTGGTTAACCAACTTTTAATTTTGGGGAGGGGAGCAGGCAGGAGAGGCAAGAGCATGGGGGGGGGGGGGCAAAACACACATTCCCCAATGAACCGGTACTTACCCACCTTGCTTCATGCAAGAAGGGAAAATGCTAAGTGGGTTGCTCCTTCCCCGCGTGTTACGTCACTGTTTGGTCATACTTTAATATTGCCCTTTGTCTTCGAAATGATGAAGTCTCCTAAATGCAATTTATATGAGTATCTAAACAGATCTATTATCGATTGTAAAGGTGATTTTTCTCCCTACAAGCGGGAAAAAGAATAAGTTTGTTTTTTATAATGTACACTTTAGTTGCCTGTCGGAAACTAATTATAGTTTGAAATTTTACAACGTAACCAGATAATGAGCTGGTGAAGTGAGTGTCAGTTTTGTCCGATGGGATACAATTTTCTTCAAAATGTGGTGCATGACAAAGCTGTATGTGCCCCGTTTTTAATAGGGATCACAACAAATTTTGAATAGTTTTTGTAAAAACCTTTGCCATTTTTGATGGGTCTAAATTCAATTGTTCAGAGTGCTTTTTACCCAACCCACTTTAAAAAGCACTGAATAATACTCTAGACACTAAAACAACTGAGTTTTCTGACAGTTTCTTCTTTTCAATTACTTCATTAACTTTGGAAACAAGTAAGCTAATTACCTAGATATGATAAAAGAACCACATTATTTTTCTCTTTCTCTGGAACTGATGAAAACATACATCCTTCTTTGGAGCCTCCTCACATAAAGGACAATATTTGGAGCAGAAAAATAAACATTCTTACCCGCTATAATAGGAACAACTCTACTTAGTTTAATATGTTGATTTTTCATCCTATTTGTCATTAGAAAGTGCCCTAATGACCAGTTGTAGACAAACATTACATGAACATGATAATCAAAAGGCCAAGCCAATCCTCCAGTGGACCTTATGTGCTATTCCAAATTATTTATTCCCTTGATATCCTTTTTTTTCAAAACTACTAGGAAAATGTAAGTATTTCCCTTTTTAAAATCAAACTTTCACCAACGTGGGGTGAGTTTGTATGAGTAGATTCAAAATTAGCGCTCAAATTCACCTAAACACTCTAACATTTAGTATATAGTGGATCTTCAAGTGGGCATGTTTGGGAAATGCTATTTAAAAATAAATAGGACCCAACAGGGAATTCCCCTTTAAAATCACTTTCCACCAATTTTGATGGTGCTATTCGGAATCAGCACTCTCGAATTGTCCAAAAACACTTCTTAACCCTTGCAGTCAAATAAGTGGATATTGCGCATTGGTTGGATAACGTATTATATTTAAAAAAAATAAGGAAAATGGGTAATTCCCCTTTAAAAATCCATTTTCATCAAATGTGAGTGATTTTGTAAGGTGTCTTTGAAAATTAGCACCCCTCAAAGTGAAATAAAAAACACTTTCTTTAAAAACTTAGTCAAATTCGTTGGATCTTGCACATGGTGTCATAAGATATATTTCAAAAAAATTAAGGAAATCGGGTAATGCCCTTAAAATCCACTTTCCACATGACAAATTTGAATGCCCTTATGAAAATGACGCGCATATTTGTGAGCTCGTTGCAAGCGTGTTGCAAGCATGTAACAAGCTCGTTGCAAGCTCATAGTGAACTTAATTACGATCACTTTACGATCTATTACGACCACTTAGCGAGCTAAAACAATCACATTGTGAGCTAAACACTAGTGGCGTATTTGGAACAGAACGAGCTCCCACGAGCTCCCATGGAGCACGCACGAGCTTGTGCCAGCTCGCATACAATAGAGCTCGTTTTGTCTTCGCCGAGCGTGAGGGGCTGCATGATCAAAATCAGCCGACCCCTATGAAAAAACAAAAAAAAATGTGGTTTGGAGTTAAAATCTGTCAAGTTTTTCCCAAAAAATAATGGGGTTGGGTGACTGTGATAACATTTTCAGAGTAGAAGGGTTTGGTTAATTGGTAATGATTTTGAAAATGTGATATAACAGCATATATCCAAAATGTCACCTCCAAAATTGCCCCTCTACATGTATGCTAAAAACAGCTAGCGCTGATGTGACAAAAATGGAAAAGGACAACAATGTCGTGAAAAGCAAGACATACATGCAATTAACGAGGCTGTGACATATTAGGAATGTCCTTTAATACCTGCCAATTTATCCCATCACAACTTACATTTGTCAAATTTAATAATCAGGTAACGCCCCTAAAACACAAAAATGGCTACAAAAAAGTACCAAACACTGGGCAGCACACTCCAATGATCAAATCTTTTTTTGGTCGATGGGCGACTGGGTATACCAGTATATTAAAATTACACAAAAACCGGGTAAATCACCTTTTTTAATGCCAATTTATACCATTGGTAATTTGCTACACTTATTCGCACTTTTCAAACCTTTTGTATCTTGAGTAGGTATAATGGCATGTATATTTATGTTTATTTTTCTAGTTTGAAGAACTATGAGACCAATTCAATTATTGAACAAAATAAGGTAATTCCACTTAAATGAAATTGACAGTTCTGATAACAGTCACAGTAGCACCTTCAAATGCAATCTTGACTGCAATAAGAAAAACTAGCTGGCGTGTCCAGTCACAATGCAGATAAAACATTTTATTGAGAGACCTAAGGCCTACAATAACATGTCTTACAAATTCTGATCCTTAGGTAATGTTTTCAAAAGTATCCCTGTAAACTGATATCTGAGTAGTGATAATATAGCTCCCCCAAATAAACTTTAGGTCTACTGGCTAATGGATATATTTCATGGATTATGTCTTATTCAAGCCCCATCGTGTCCTAGAATATTGATTAAATTTTACTGAATTACCAACCAAAACATACCACTTACATGTTTGTCTTCCCTCAATGAATGAGAACTTGACCTCCCACAATGCGTTTCTCAGCACTTCTTGTCTTGCGCGCATATGCGAGCAAAACTGACAAGCTAAAATTGTATGCTCGCCAAACTCTGCGAGCTTTAATTAACACTGCTAGTACGTGCTTACAGCTGATGAGTGCACTGCCTTTAAATGTTAAATGTGAAATCTCTCCTTGAAAGTCTGAAGCTCGACGAGCTTGTGCATGTGCGCAGAAGTCATCAATAGCTTTTTGCGGTGCGCAAATGCATGCTCTTTGCGATCTCGATCAGCTTGCAACACGCTTGTGCAAGCATATTTTGGTGATCACATTTTTATAAGGGTTGGGTCAGCAATTCGGAATCAAGCACCCTCGAATGTCCAAAAACACTTCTCAACCTTTTAGTGTATCTTGAGTTGGGTTCCCTCAAATATGCAACCCATGGATCCCCTACTACAGATGAAATAACCACATGGAACTTTACAAGTTGTAGCAAGTGTCCTAGATACACACAGTTGAGAAAAACTGTAGCGCATTGGTGAGGTGTGACTATCAGTCCAATCTGAAAAGAGTGATGGACATTTCATACCTTTCAAAGACCATTTTATCCAAAATTATTCAAATTATCAATTTACAAACAATCGATTAGAAACGATTACTGCAGGGCATTAAACGTTTGTTTAGGAGCGCTCTCAACCAATCCAACACGGACATCTCCTATGATGTGTGAATGGCTAAGTACATAATATATTCATTAATAATCATTTGCTAATCAGCTTCCAAATATTTAAGCTCTAGTCGCATCACCAGCCCATACTAAGTTCCATCGGCACATAGCATTCTGGGGTTTAAAAGGCATCTTTAAAATATCATCGTACGTGTACTAAATCCCGCTTGCATGGGGAAAACATTAAAACTGATAGATAATAGAAGTAATTGATAGCCACACTATTTACTGCCAAACCAAATACTGACTGTCGTGTGCCAATTGATTGGACTACTTATATCCTACGCTATTTTGAACCATATTACCTCGTGGTGGTGTGTTGAAGACTGGTGATTAATTACACTATAAGAATCGGCTGGGTGCCAAGGAATAAACAATGTCTGTTCTGTGATATCAATTTGACAACCAAATACTTGAATAACAAGCCATGTGATCTGCAGAAAGAAGCTGCCAATCAGTATCTGGTTGACCATTAAAGGTGCAATGAAAATGGTCTTTGAAATTCATGATTTTCTATTTACTAAACAGTAAAATTTTTACCAGAAAAAACAAATAACAGAAAAACTTAACCCAACCTTGAGATCACACCTTAGTACATTCACATTAAAAAGTGGCACTGCCCTTCTCAATAAAATATGAAATTCCTTAATTAGTTTTAAATTTGATAGTATTAGTATGACTTTGGAAGAATATACCGCATAGATCTTCCACACAACTATAGGAGCTTTGATAAGAGGCTAAAGATATCCAGTGATTTTTTAAACCTAATTTTGGATTTGCTGTTAAACTTCATCATCAAATGTTGTCTATACTGAATATCACAGGATCCCTACTCATATTTAGCCACAAATGTCACGGCCGGTTCAGACAGAGGCAGTGCAATGGGAATCAAACTCCAGCGTGTTTTCTTGTGTGAATGCCAATAACCCGTATCGTCACTTCATTATCGCTCTGATAAAACCCTCGGGTTGTTTTTTAAAAATGTCCGTGTCTCCCATTAGGGCACTTTGTTTGGGCTTAATCATTCAGGTACGGTAGGGCTATATACACAAAAATGCTTACAACCATGCAAAATATCTATTTTGAAAACTATGGAGGGTGCACTATTTCAAATGTGCCAGGTCTCTTTAAAGCATCTTGGTATGTCTTGTAATCGTACTAACCTTTCAAGAAAGTGAACAGCACAAACATCATCAGATGGAGAATCCTTTTTAAATGAAACAAATCCAATCAGAGATTTTAAATTTGGACCAAAATAGTAAATGGATTTTGTGATCAAATATAACAAAATGAGGATTCTCACAGAGGACTTCTTACCCTCATTACCTCATATGTACTCGAGTAAAATGTGTTGGGCCCCCCTATGTAAAATATGTTGAGCACTGTTATTGCTATAATTTGGCTGTTTTGAAGTAGTAAAAAAAAACTTATGTTAATGCCTTCAAGTGAAAAAATTCTGTACCCAATGTTGGGGGTCATGTTGCAAAATCTACAAAAACTGCTAAATTTGTGACCCAAAGAGGCTAGTTTGTGGCAGGTCCTTGTTGGTTCCATTGGTTTACTTAAACCTCTTGGTTGCGCTTGCGTAGTCTTTTCTGAGATGACGGGCGCAACAGCAACACAGCAATTTAATTTATTACGCTTTGTGATAAAACTTGATGTATTGCACACTTAGTTTAAAAGAAATTGTCAAACATCGCACCTAATTTATGATGGTGTAAGGTAAAATAATGGCAAGTTGTCAGCTAAGGGACTTCATGGCACCAGAGTGCATAAAACTATAACTCAAATATTTACATTAATAAATAATAGTAATGATCTTTCAGTGCAGTTTTAATAATATAGAAATAGATAATGTGAGAATGCATTAGCCCTCTACTTAACTTCTAATGGGTAATGATTAAGACAATTATCATTTTGCATGGCATATAGTGATAAAAAAGTAGAACATGTGCATTATAAGGACAGAAAATGCTCGATATTTGATAGCATTCTACATTTTGGGGGTATATAATCTGCGTCGTATACATTTTTGGTGCAAACAAAATTCCAGTTTAACATTTCTATTGACATGCTAAAAATAGGTCCTCAACTGCATTTCATCTTAATATAAATGTACATATTTATGCTGCATAATGGCAAAGTAGAAATTGTTGGGTTGGAATTGATGGGTAGGGCACTGAGCTATTTCAATTTGTGATTTAATCCCCCCTGGCCTTGTTTTATGCATTTTAGTAGTGAACATATTGGCTCATATATGATGACAGGCAACCTGCTTGTTCTAAGGAACAAGATTGTTTTATTGTGACACATGCAAACCCTTTTTGAAAGCTGAAATGCTGGGAAATATGTACTACCCTGTGGGCCACTTTGGTTTAATCTTGTAGGCACCTAAAAAACTGAAAACCCCTAAAAATGTAGAGTGTATGCACTGCTTTTTAACACTTGCAGGGTTCCTCTTTATCTAAACTATGCCCACACATGTGGAAAGTTATAGTTAATGTAATTTAGATGATTCTGATCTGTTTTGTTGTGAAAACAAATTTGTTACTGAAATCAGAATTTGCTGTGAAAGCCATATTCAAAGGTTTTTTTTTTATGTGTGTGTACTTAACAGACAATTTTGGTTATTGTAATTTCTTTTCTTCTTTTATAAAACTATAAAATCATTTTTTGCAAAAGCCGCATTCAAAGGGCTTTCTTGCTGTTTACCTAACAGTCAAACCTACTTGTTTTTCACAAATGGCCACATTTGCACAAGCGTACTTGGAATTATTTCCTTTGGAAATGGGTCATTATGTGTTCAAGGTCATTTCCCGTGTGCAGAGTTATGTAACACAAATGAAATAAAATGTCCTTAATTACACAAACAGTATACAATTTTGTCTTCAAAGGTCATGAACAATTTTTTTGTAATACTGAATTTGTACTGCAAGTAGGACAAAAAACAATGAAAACCCATTCTAAAAAAATAAGGCAATTTATTTGTGATACCTCTCAGACACTGTGGCCACTGGACTTTGAATACCATAATGACCAATAAAAAGTGGTCTCCTTTGGAATACAAATTGATCTCCAGAGTTAGCAGTACTAGTAATCTAAGATGGACTTTTACCATTTGTCATTAAGGACATTTACCCATGACCACACTATCACATTAAATTGGCAAGCACATTTTGAATTGGCCTCTCTGATGACAAATGATTACTGGATTTTGCGTTCATCTCAGATTTCCGTACAATTAAGCTTCAGGGTATAATGACTTCAACATATTTCAGGTGTCTACAACGTGTCTTTGATCTTTTTATATCAACATGTATATCTTTATTGAAAGGTGTTGAGTAGCAGAATTTGCAACGTCACCTTCACATTAATAATAGAAACGATGTAAAATTGATATGTTTGTTACCACTGCTCACCAATGCAAATGTATAGTGTTAGCACTGCAGGACATTTTCAGTATTTTTAGATACTGCAGATGCTACTTAATCAGTACAGCATCCGATCGCAAGTATAAGAAACAAAGTCTTGTTTAGTATTTGAAAGATCTTGAAAAATGAGATAACTTCAATCATGCTTAACTGCCATTGCAGGTGCGGCTATATGATCCTAGTACGCCACAGAGGAGACCTGTATTAGATGTCAAGTTTGATGAATATCCAATTATGTCCCTGTCAGTAATGGCTGATAGAAAGTAAGTTCCGATATATTTTTTCAGCAATATATCTTCAATTGTAAGAGAATTAATTGCCTATAAATATTGCATGCGTGCATGCATGTGTTGTAACTTGATTTAACGTTGAACTGGTAACACGATCCAAGAAGTGTTGAGGATTTTGTTTCATATTTGCAAGTTTTGAAGAATTAAATTGTACTATTTAACCCAAATAATACCCTGGAGGATCAAGGCAAGTCATTTTGGATGGGCACTTATACCAAGTTGAAATGAGGCCTTTCAATGATTTGGTTTTAAGTTGTAAAACTAAGCCTGTCATTCCAGAAATCTCATTACTGTTAATTTTACATGTATAATCATTTCAAATTGCTACATGTAGACCTCACACCTGCATCTGTAATTCAGCCAGTTAAAGGTGCATTCTAAGACAGGGCTTTTTAAAAAAAGTATTTCACATGTCCAAATCTGTGTTCACAGACAGGAGTAGCATAGTCAACTCAGCAACCAAAAGTGTGCTACAATTTCTATTACACCACCAAAGAAAAAATTTAAAAATATTTGAAGAATGTATTTTGAAAAAATATCACTCTTTGACAGGACATTTTTCTATGTTTCACATGGAAAATTCTGTCCCAAACAGAAAGTGGCTTTATGTGGGTCATCTGATCGAGGGGTAGCGATTCCGATTTTTATTTGGCAAGAAAAAAATTAACTAATGTGGTATACCACATTTGGAGACAGTTTTGTTCATCAAATGAAAAAAAAAACATTTCTTGGGCCTAAAATTTCACTGGGTTTATTAGAAAAATATGAATTTTCTTTATATCACCATTTTGATGGAGTAAAGAGTGTTTGTGTGTGTGTGTGGGGGGTGTTAGGACCAAGGTTGTAGATCGGGTCACCCAGCTTTAATTGAAATTCCATGTAAGGAAGGAGCGCTGTTATTGGCATTTATTACAAAAGGATTTTGCGCTCATAACAGTTATTTTTGTTTTACAGTTAATTTTGAGGTTTGGATTAAATCATTCAGTGGTTGAACTCAAATGGTATGAGTGCCATATTTGACTGGTCTTGTATATTTAAATGATCATTCTGTTTGACAGTGTGAGTAATGCTGAAGTTTGGATAAAAGTTTTCAGTACACAGTCTTGCTTTGTCTTATAAAGTAATTTCTAGTATTATATTTAAATGATTATGAATGGCATTTCTTTTTGTGTTCATTTAGCTCAGTCGTCATAGGAAACTCGCATGGATACATGGGAAGAATAGATTTGAGAAAAGGTCAGTAAATTAGTTTTGTTGTGGTTGGAGTGTGGTTGTTGTTTTAAGCTGTTTGTACCTGACATTTAAAAAATAAGCATGTTACCATAAAACAATATCTATCACTTTGGAAAAAAGTATGTTGCACTTTTAGAATATTAGTACATGTGGAACTGTATTTTTGTGAAAATTTCATATACAATTTTGCAACCAAGGTTCTTGTAAATCAAAATTGTATGAGGATTCCAAAAATCGTGGGTGTCATTTTTTAAAATGTGTTCTTGGATGCATTCCAGGGGGCGCAAGGTTATACAGGGGTCAAAATATAAAATGGGGCAAAATGTGTTTTAAACTATACCATCATGTTCAGTACCTTTCAAGGATTACAGAAAGGTATAGGTTTGCCCTACCTGAGGGTTATAGTACAAGAGTTACAAGGCAAAACGGGTTCAAGGTCACACGGGGGGTAAAATGTCAAATTCATCAGTTTGTTTTAAAAATGGTGCCAAATTGTTCGTCTTACTGTACAGAAGCTGGAAATATACAGGTTGCGTTATCAATGACGTTTTGATGATAATTAAGAGGGCAAATATGGCCGTGGTCCACAAGGCCTATGGGAGACTACTAGTCATATCTGAAAAACTCTCACTTTGAAAGGTGAAACACAGAATCTATATACATTTTCTTATTTAGTATAACCCAATGAACGATTTAAAACCAGTTTCAACAAAATCGGACCATTCTATAAATAATGACCTTGAAATTTCTTGAGCCTATTGTATTAAAACAATGGGTCGTAAATATGGCAAACCATACCTTTTTAGAAACCTTATGAGCAACCGAACAGATTGGTATAAATTTTAAAACAATTTAAATACTTTTATTGTTTACCCTGTACAAATTTTTCCCCCTTATAAAACACCCAAGAACACATTTTAAAAAATGACATCCATGATTTTCAGATTCTCCATGAAATTCTGTATTGGAAAAACATTGGTGTCCAAATTGTATATGAAACAAACTAAACCAAAACATTCATTACATTTCCCCATGTACTATATGAACCTATTAACCCACGGCCAATTTTGTTGGTTCTACATTGGGTTATATGATGTATTAAGCCAATCAGAGACATGCTCAGAAGAGCTTAAAGGTGCAACGAGAGATTTCACATATCAGGTGTCCCGAAAAAAGTTGAAAGTACAGATTTTTGCTTTGATGTAAGGCTTTCCATAAAAAATATCCCCATCTGAAAGGATTAAGCTGAAAAATGTTTCTTTGATACAAAAATTGTGAAATTTCTAATTTCGTATAGGAGCAAATATGAAATTCAGCCTATGTTTTACATCAAAAAAAAAAAAAAAAAAAATTTCCCCATGTACTATATGAACCTATTAACCCACGGCCAATTTTGTTGGTTCTACATTGGGTTATATGATGTATTAAGCCAATCAGAGACATGCTCAGAAGAGCTTAAGGGGTTTGTACAGATATAAAGGAGGCCTATTTTGATTGGGTAATCAAGGGTATATCATGCTATATCTTGAAATGAGCCAATGAAGAGATGCTTAGATGTCAGGGGTTAATATGGCTGGGCTGTCACGTCATTTTGGTTTTAATTTTACTACTCACTGTCACAAGGAAATATGTATTTTTTTTTCTTTAGTAAAAATAATGATTAAAGGCAAAAACTGGGCAATTGATATTGTTTATTTCTACATGGTCCTTACCAATTTACTTGGGGTTTTGATAAATCATCACATTTTTACACATATTGCTTTTAAAAATTAGATTTAGCGCGTAGCCTTCGCTAGCACTGATGCAACACCAATGTTTTTTCTTGTTTTGTTTTTTTTTTTTTGCCAGACCTTATTACTTAATAGAGGAATTTTTTATATCTAGTTGTGATACTCGGTTCTTTTCTTTAAACTTCCAAAATTTGGAAACCAGCAGATAAATCTACAAACCCATCACTCACATGGGCTAGTCCCTTTCCACAGAGTTAGTTTGTATTCCTTGTAACTGTGTGTTGTATTTACAAAGGCAAGGGCTGTGACTGACTAGCATGACAGTTCTTGAAGTTGAGATATTACATTTTTACAATGTTTTTGTGGAGTTTGAGTGACATTGGCGATCCAAATATTTTCATTTTGTATATTTTTATTGTTTTTTCTGCCATTGTGGTCGCAAGTGACTGTGTGAATGACTCAAAGAGTTTGTTACGATTGGGGCAAAGTTGCGAGAATTTGAATATTTTTCCTATGTTTTTTTGGCCAAAAAATTGGCCAAAACATTGATTGGTGAATCGAATGACAACACTTTCTTTCCTTCCTGCCATCGAGCATATTATCTCATTGTCCGACAGTGCTAGCACAATTTTTGATGACACAGTCAGATATGGTTGGAGTCCAAGAACTTCACAGTTCAAGAAGTCAAAGAGGTAACTAGTAGAGGATACGTTTATATGACACATGGTATATTTCCCAGTGGCGTACTGACGGGGGGTGTGGTGGATCGGCAAGTTGCCCCCTCCTGCTCTTAAACGGGATCGATATGGACCACATTATGCATTTTCCATCCCTCTTCTTTTTTGGGGAACTTATTTCGACCAATTTCAGCCTAAGATTCTGGTAAAATTAAGATTCTTCGCTTAATTGCAAAGATCTTTCACTATTTGTGATTTGGTCCAGTTAAGACTTAATTGGAGCAAATCAACAGGATGACTTATAAAGTTTGCCCCCTCTGCGGGACGACTTGGAAATTTTACCCCTCTGGATTGACTGCCTTCCTGTACGCCACGGATATTTGCATTAACAGTGCAGTTACGGTTGAATAACCTAAACAGCGAACCTTATTTTGTATATCTTAAGGATGGAGACATGCATGTTAAATTTAGTTTCTTTTTAAAGTTCTTTTATATTCAATAATATGTGATCTCTTACAGTAGGCTATATGCCTGCCACTCACCAGAATTTTACAAATATAAATTGCAATCACTTACTAAACACTATTGGCAAAATGGCAATGCCAATATTTTTGGGACAAATTTAAATTCATGACTACCAACTCCTTTTGCTTAATTTTTTTTTTTTTATTTTTAAGTTAAAAACTGTAGCAGAAGGAAACGAAGAAGGTTGTTAAACTTTTATTTGCACTTCAAGTGCATCTGGGCTAGTGGTGTTTGTTTGCATGTTTTGTTACATATTTTGCAAGGTATCTATTTGCTATCTATTTGAAACTTGTGGTTTCATTTGTACTAATTTAAAAAAAAATTCATGGGCTAATTTGCAAAAGAAGAAAATTGCTGAAGGATAGCAGCGATTTGCTAATCAGAAACATAAAAAAAATAATCATCAAAATTCATATTTTTTTTTTTAATATTGAAGTTTTTTTACTGGCATGGATATGCGAACATAACCTGCCCAGTGGGTTGCTTGAAATCCGTGTATTAAAGACAAGGCAGTACAGTTTTTATTTGATTCTGTAATTTCTATATGTGCGTATCAAAATTCCGACTGAGATCAAAAAAGTCTTTACCCCCGGTGAATACACACAACAGCTTTTTCAGCTTTTTGGTACTCATATCAATGTAAAGTATTTGACCTCCAACACAAACATTTATTGATCTTTTTTATTTTGTACTGGTGTAAACCATACAATCAGCTGTTTATTGCAGATTTTGAGATGCGTCGCTGTACGTCTATTTGTGGGAGACGGAATGACAAATTTCCTCAAATACTTCATTTTTTCACTATTTGGTGTTTTTTTAAACATAAATCAGTTATGGAATTGTACACACTTATGCATTTATCAGTTTTAAAAAATGCATTTCCCATTTTTCGATTCTCTCGCATTATCCGCTGCTAATTCCCTTTAAACTGCCACTTGTTTTTTAAAACAATCCAAGGCTCTATTTAAGTGAGAACATGAAAGAATATTGCCACAATTTGGTTCCATGCCCTACCACCAGGATTTTTCCTCAGCTTGAGTTAGTCCATCTGTTTTTCTCTTTACAATACTGGTATAGGGGTGCAGTTGATGCTAAATTGAGTCAAATTTGTGAGGCTATCCATGTAAAACTCTTGTCCATTGCACTAGCATTCCAAAGAATGTGTGTCCAAGTGTGTCCGAATTTGATTGACCAAAAGAATTATCCTAAACTTCTCATTTCTGTACCTGGCGGGTCTGGTGATGTCCTTTGCTCTTTTATTGTGAAAAAATGGCTCACTGTTTGTTACTAAAAATATATTACTGTCATTATCCTGTGTCATGGAGGACAAAAGCCATCTTTACATGGATCAACTTGTTGTTCCTATTTTTGTGGTTAAGACACTACCAGTGATCTACCCAAAGATTCAAAATATTTGAAATTTGCAGATGTTAGCTTACAATTGAGGATATGTCTCTAGAATCTCGTAGTTATTTTTTCATAGACTGTTGACCAGCAGAATAAAAGAAACGAGTAAAGAAGAGCGGAGTAACGAAAGGGAGCAAGAAAAATAATAAAGAAGGTAATGGAGAGGTGGCGAAGAGAAGCCTTCCCCCTTTCCCTCCCTCCTCCCCCCAGCAGGTTTTTCCATATCTTCCTCCTCCGCAATCACTTACATGTATTAATAAGTGTCCGAACAGACATTAATGTCCTACCCTGTCGACTTTTTCCTTCATCTATAGTTTTGCATTTGGTCCTTGTTACTTGTAGGGTACTCTCAGGATAACCTTTCCTTTTTGCAAAAAAACAAATTTGGGGAAAAATCCCCATCAATGTGCTTTGACCAAGTCGCTATGTACCTTATTTCCTGCCTCTCTCCAAGATGTAGAATCCGGGAAGGGCAAGGAGCACTAACCTCCTAATTCAAACCCAAATTTCAAAATTCCTTTTGAAAATAAATCTCAATAAGTTAAAAGGTGGTGCACCCTCCCAATTAGACTCTTCCCAAGGCCATAGCAATTGGTATTATACGTGCTGATTTGAACCTGCACATGGATGCATCCTGGATAAATTCAAAATTGAGTCTTTGTATCAGCACTTAAAATTGTTAAAGTGGGTCCTGGTACTACAGTACAGTGCTTTTCTAATTCACAAACTTTATTCATGGCATCTATCGGAGTAGATGCTTCCCAGGAAAAAGAAGTTATTTCTACCTGGAGTTGGAATGTGTTTTTCCTGTTGGGAGCTGACATTAAGAGGTTTTGATAAGGTGGTTTTTGAGAGGGTGCTTTTTATCACTTGTTCGAGAAAACTATAAGAGCATCCAATATAAGCTCAGTAATATTTAAAGGCCATGTTGTATTGCTTATAACATTTAAAAAGACCTCAATTTTTCTCTGTAGAGCAATGTGACCCCAGAAACCCATTTTGGGGTTGTGGCTCCCAGGCAGGCGGAGTGCCCATGCCCATCTCTCTGTCTTTGCGTTTGGGCCAGACTCCCTCATATGTTGCTGTGGGGGGGTTCGACACGCCTCCTCCCAGTGCGTCTGTTTTACATTCCCAGCATCTGCTGGTCCCATTTTACTCTGGTGGAGAGAGGCAAGCGAGTAAAGTGCTTGCCCAAGTGCACACCACGTTGTTGACCGTGGGCCGAACCCACAACCTTATGCCTATGAGGCAAGCGCTGATCCACTCCACCACCTGTGTCCTCGTTAACTCTATCGGTTGCCCTTCAAAATGTTGTCCCCCCGTCAATAATCCCAAGAAAAAAAACCCTTACTAATAGTTTGAAAACAAGACACTTCACTATTGTTCTTGGGGGAACTAAATTTGTGAAGCTTAAACTTTCGTGCATACCTGCGGAGGACATCGCTGGATAAGGACAGGAGGCCCTGTGTAATCATCATAGTTGTATTTCCCCATCAATTTTTAAGTTGGTTTTTTTTACAACTACTCGTCAGTATGCAAGGGGTTTTTTTTGTAACGAACAGACGTTTGTATTGAGGAAAAAATGATACAAGTCTGAGAATTTTTTGGGACATGCTATCTGGAAAAGGCAGCATAATTGACTTAAATGAAGAAAAAGGAAGATAGATCCCTTTGTTTTGGAGCCTGTAAGTAATGGCCCAGATAGACCTTGTTCCCCTTTAATAGCTACAAAGCGGTTGCCATGAGGCAGCCCTTTATGAAAAGTACCAATACTTATAATCTTAGCTTATCTCATGTATGCAATGAGGCTAAGACTTCTCATCTCATGAAAACTATTGAGGGCATCCTTCTTTCCTTACCAGAGAATGTTCTGTTTAACAGGGTTAAACTTCAACAGGGTTGCAGCATATCCCATTAAGCCAAATCTCAGAAAGATAAAACTATTTTTGCCTTGAAATTGTATCACACATTGCAACCTTTATTTATTCAGCGTATGGAAAATTTGGCCCGAATGGCTGCACAAACATACAAACATGTTTTAAGGCAGTAATTGGGGTTTTTCCCAACAAATCCAAGTAGGCATGTGCAACCTGAGAACGACATGTAATGGTTTTGAATTGCCTGTTTGCAGCAAAATTTTTGACTTCAGGCAAATATGTCTGATTGATTTAATGTGGGTCTTGAATATTTCTCTATTGTTACAAATGGCTAATTCTGTATCGACTAAGGATGGGCATCGCCAAGCTCGTTCATATTGTATCAATGTGACTTTATAAACCATTCTAACAATGTCTCTAAACTTGTCTTTTAGCTATGTTGCTGTAATGTAAACCAAAATCAACATTTTCAGAACACTGAAAAATTAAGTTTTAAAATATAAAATATGACAAAAATTGTGTCAAGGACAGTTTGCATTGTATCGTAGGTAGGGATATTTGAATTTGGGTGTGGCTCAAAATTGCCGACCGCATGTGTAAAACGTGTGTTACGACCACTTGGCTACTATAATGGCAACCTTTTTGTTGCCTGCTGGTCAGCAGAAAGCTTAATCTTGATTAAGTTACCGGAGTCTGTGCACTTTATTCTATTGGAAAACACAGAAATCGCAGCCCGGCAGTGTAAACAGATCAAGATTCAACTTTATAAAAATATTGACTGCTATGAGGGGCACGGCTAAAATTATAGGCCCAAAGGTGATGTCAAAACCATGACTATGCCTGAAGCAAAACTGAGGGCATAGTCATGGTTTTGACATCAACAAAGGCCTATAATTTTTAAATGTGCCCCGAATATTAAGCACTCAATATTCGTTTTATATATCGAATATATAGATTCTTCTCATCTGATTGGTTAAAAGATTTCCCGAACCGACAAGGCCTACAAACTATTTACAATGCTAAAAGCTATTATCGTACAGGGGACACGCACACACAAGCGATCTATGAACACGGTGTTGAGACTCTCCTATTATTTTACAGGCACAGTCGATTGGCATGCCCCGGGCACAATTAATCATGACTTCATCTTGATAGAAAAAGGGGCCCAGCTATTTTAATGACTCTACTTTTAACCAATCAGATGAGAGGAATCTATATATGAGGTATATATTGTGCATTGTAACATACATGTAGCAAGGTGATTGCTAGCTTATTAGAAAACAAAATAGTATGCTGATGTTTGAAGGCCAATATTTCAGTTTCATGCAGGTAAAAATGTGAATATATGTTAGATTTTGCTGTGTAATATGAACAGAAGTCTTTGTAGGAAATTGAAATTTTATAGCCAAAGATAGGTGTATCCTTGGTGTAAGACTTGATGAAAAAATCAATTAAGCCTATTTGTAATAAAGCCCATAAACCCCATTCATCTCTATACATGTGTATATCGATTATTTTGTGCAGAAATTACATGAATAATCCAAAAATATTCAGTTATAGTTAGTATAGCATTGGACCCTTGCATCACAATAACGAAAATAATATCAATATTATCGCCAATGCAATATCGCACAGCCTTAGTATCGACATTATTTTAAATCTAGGTATTTTGTTTTCAGATCAATACACCTCGGTTTCACAGTATAATTGAACAAAATTGATTTGTTCCAATTAATATTTAGATAGGTAAGCATCTAGCAATGTTAGCTTAAACAAAAATATGGTTGCTAAGTTAAGTATAACAATTCTGTTTTGTGTGTTTTTGTGTTTCAGGTTTAGTAAAAAGAGTATACAAGGGTTTTGCAGGTAGCATACGCTGCATTCAGTGTCATCCAACTCTGCCAGTGGTAGCCAGCTGTGGCCTGGATAGATTTTTAAGAATACATGACACAATAAGTGGAAAATTACAAACCAAGGTAAAAATTTATAGCCAGATGGTGGCGCGACTTCATCATATGTGAAGCGTAAACTGAAATGCCGGCTGATTGCAGTCAAATGATTGACCGTGTGAGATGATAAAATTTGACATGTTGTGATACAAATTGTAACTCTTTAAGTGAAGTCAGTGGGGATTTAATTGAGTGGTTGAATTTTCACAGATTTTGATCCTGCATTGACTTGCATCAATTTCAAATATTTACATGTGGGTAGAAATTTCACTGGTGTGTGTGTGTGTGTATGGATGCATGTGTGTGTGTGCATGCGTGTGTACGTGTGTACATGCATGTGTTTGTGTTTTCTTTTAATGGTGCATGTTCCGATTTATGTCTATTGTGTTCTCTACTTGATATGAGAGCCTGGCACTTGCACATATGCCCCATCATTGCAGTTTTGATGGTAAAGCCCTATCAAATATTTTTATGGAAATAATAAAGTTGAAGTTGAATTGTGCTAATATTGATGGTTAACCATTAAACCAGTGTTTGTTTATATTTTGGGAATGAAATGGATTTTGAGGGCTCAAATTTCGGGACGACAATAAGTAAAATACGGCCGTTCATCTGATACCAAAATCTATACTACTTACGGATAAATCAGAGGGTCCCAAAGACGATCGAAACACGCACCTTTAACACATTACACAAACTGATTGATACTCTGCATTGAATGTACCAGCTTGCATGAGTAGAAACAAGGAGATGTACTTGCAAGGACAACGTTTAACCTATTTTGGACTTCATTTTGTTTCAGGTCTTTTAAAATCCAGGCTGAATTGTCTGTTGTCCTAAGTCAAGACTACAGGAGGGAGGGAATTGTTGATATTTGTAACAATGGGAATATTTTCACAGTAGAAAGGGATCAACAGCGATTTTGCTATCTGGAATATTGAAGAAAAAAAAAAAAATCTTGTATTGGGATCTTTGTTACTGCAGGATGTGCTAAACAGAACTTCAATGTTGGCTTGAAAATCCATGCGTAAAGATAAAAACATTACTTTTTATCCCCTGGCTTTGAAAAGCAGAGGGGATATTTGGCGAGGGTGCGAATGGCGCCTATGTGGTGGTCTGTATGTGTTGTTGTGTTCCAGTTTGGTTAGGTTTTGGTTTATGGTTTTCGTTGTTCACTTCTCTTCGAAAAGTTTTAAGTTCGATTTAAAACCAGACTTGGGTTAGGTTGCATAAAAGGGTGCATTCTGTGTGGATGATGTCAAGATCATGGAGCAAGGCCAAGGTCCTCTGAGGTCATGTTTCCAGACTGCCATCTTGCCAGGGGATGACGCAAGTGTACTAGCTGTATTTTTGTCCAATACGGAATTTGCTATTGGGCCAACTTGAGATCAAATACCTTTCCATGCAAAATATCCTACAGATTTAAAGTGCAATGTTTGCCCCATGACCTGTTTCAGATTGATCTCAACAGATACATTATTGATCTTTGTTTTTATTGTCCCCGCGAACAGTTCGGAACAGGGCTATGAAGAGGCGCGTCCCGTTTACGGGGGTTTCGTCCGTGGATAAAAATGTTAACGCCACCGTTTTATACTATTTATCTGGCGTTCCGTAAGGCGACAGTGATGTAACTGGGTGGAAAAGAAGCGGGTTGATGAGTTCTCGACCTGATTAAGATTGAGGCCGTACAATCTGCTAATTAAGTATCTAATTTGCATTCATAGATTATGAACATTTTCCTGCAAGGCCTGTGCACAAGTTCTTTGGAGTTCCGTTTAAGGCGTGTTGTAATGATTACTTGGGGAAGGGAGCGTGCTGAGAGTCTCGAAATGGTTAGATTTTGGGCGTATTTCGGCAAATTGAGTATGCCAAATGAGCTAATTTAATATGACAAAAAAACAAACATTTCTAAATGTGTATGTTAACATCATTTTACATTGGATACTCAAAGTTCCTGCGCTACATGAGTGATCATGGGGCACATCTTTTTGCAATATGAAAGTCTGTGATAAATGGGCTTAAGTATGCAAATGAGCTAATTAAATATGCTGAGTGCGTATCTCGGAAATGGTACTCAGATAGGCAAATTCCTGGGGAGGGGTGGTGTGGGTGTGGGAATGGGGGGGGTTGGGGGTTGGGGATGGGGGTGAGTTTCGTTGGGGTGTCTGGGAGTTGTGGGGTGTTAGGGAGGGGTGGGTGGGTGGGGTTCGGGTTGGGAGTGGGTTTTTGCGGGGGTTGGGAGGTGGGGTGGGGTGTTGTAGCTTGCATTTATCACATGTTAGTGATCGCGATATTCGGCGGAGACATATTTACGCATCGCCTAAGTACGAGGTCGCCTGGTTTTGTCTGGTTTGCGGAGACAATTGCTGTTTAGTGTACATTTTGAGTCCCTCTAAAACTGCATGCCCATTTGCGAAGAGAGGGATTTGACAAATTTTCAAAAATACTTCATATGTTAAATTTTTTGATGTATGAAGTAGAAGTTGTACACACTTATCCCTGATTTATAAGCTAAGGTCAAGAAAAAAAAACAAGTTTGTCTCAGAAGCCGTCCGATTATGTTTAAATAATTGGTTTTGAACGCATATTTTTTTTTTTTTAGGTTGTACTCAAAATTTTTTTTTTGTCAAAAAATTTAAGAAAAAAATGAAATATTTTTTTTTTTAAATTTCCGAAAAAATTGAAAAAAGTGGGCCAAAAAATGCATTAAAAAAAGAAGAAAAAAAAACGCATTGCATTAGCATTTTTCTAACAAAAAAAAAAACGCATTTCGCATTGCGATTTTCACATTTCTTCGAGACAAACTTGGTTTTTTTTTGCCTATATTAAAATTCATATTTGTTCTTATTGAATTATATGTGCTTATCCTTTAATTGGTAGCAGTTATTGCAGTTATAAAAACATTGTGTTTTGAATACTGTGGTCTCACAGATGTTAGTTTAGTCTTTATTCATATGACGCCAAATAAATATTTTGACAAGTTTGGAAATTTATACTTCACTTGTTGCGTGTGAATGGTGAAAAATTAAAAATAAAGGCACAAATGTTACCAACTTGTACATGCAAGCCAAACTCAAGCAAATGAGGTGAAAAGTGGCATTTGTTATTACCGTCTGACCCCGTATAGTCCCATTGCTCGAGATAATCCCACCCTTGTTTGAAAGAACTGAAGAACAGTTAGAAAATCCTTTTTATCCCCACCTTAAGTTTTTGCTGTAAGGCAATAGATTACATTGCACTTTTTGTTCATTCATTCCTGTTTTGGTCGTATTTACAATTTTCTTTACAAAAATTAGGTTCTTACTTCAGTTCATTAAAGTCTTTGTACTCATACACCTCATTTGACAATTTAAAATATCTAGAATACGTTTGCTCTCAACTAATAATCAACGGTTATAAAATTCAGGTTTATTTTAATATCAAAGCTGAAATGTTGATGGTTGAGTGGGTTTCATGTTAGGGTGCGATCCCATTATAATCCCCACCCCTAAAATTCAAGCTAATTTCAGGTTTAAAAAAGTGTGGGACTATACTAGGTAGTACGTAATAGTGTATGAGTAAAAATGTGCTTCAGATCCTTACCTGCCACCTTCCCCTGTTATAGGAAATCATCCCTATTTTACTTTCCAAATTGCAAAAAATCCTCTTAATTTCTGAAATTCAAACAAATCTTGAAAAATATAAATAATTGCAAAAAGTTCCTGTGAAATATTTTTTTTATGTTTTTTCCTTTTTTTAAGGTTTTGAAAAAGCACTAAAATCCAGTGACTGAGACTTGCCCCTGTGTACTCAAGGAGGACGCTAAGTGGATAAGAAAAGCACCACCCATACGGGTTTTGCGATGAGGTGTCGTGACACATTATGTATTTGGGGTTATCAATGTTGGCAGGTATGAAGTGTAAATGGGAAGTGTAAACCCCCCCCCCCCCACACCACACACACACAAAAAAAAAATAATAAAATAAATAAATAACAATGTACTCAGAGATGGTTTTCAAGCTAAATGTTACATGGTAATTGTCAGGGCATTGTTTATTGGGCTGTATACCACTGCTGGTAATGAGAATCATCAGTAACGAGTATTCTCCTGGTTTAAAAAAGATATTGCAAATATAAAATCAACAATTGCTTCAAATTTATGGGGCTCATATGTATGAGCTATATATTCCGTGAATTTTATTATGATACTTTGTTTTGGTGTGACATTGGTTTTATTGACATCAATGAAAACCTGTGGTTTTTTATTTACAGCATAAAGGACTCATATATTCATGAATATTGCATAGACACCTGATACATGTATGATAAGTGCTTAGTCCATAACATTTATGCATATACGTAAATGCCTGTAAAACAACTTTGCCTTTTAACAACCCTCTTATGTACACCAAGGCATCCTTTTATATACCCTGCCACATGTTTTGATAGAGATCTCGATCACTTGAGCACAGTAAGTTAACAAAAAAATTATTTAAATTAGAAATTCAAATGAAAGACAAATTTTGAGTTCTTCCAGTATATTTCTGATGTTTTAAGCATTAAAAAAATATTTGCGAACTTTCGCATGTTTGTCTTGAAATTACGGGCAAATAACATTTTGAAGAATTGAAGCATAAGTTATCTTTTTGTTGTCTTGGTAACCATTTTAACCAGAATAATGTATTTAGCATTGTTGTTGTACACTCGGGATGATGTTCTCTTTTCAGCTGCAATTCACAAAAAAAGGCTTTTTGTTGCATTGCACAGCATTTTTTCTGGATTTTGAGAACTTATTTGGCTCCACATGGAAAATGATTTGCATAACATTTTAGATTTTTCAATAAGAAAGGCCCAGTTCTTAATTTCAAAAGTTTCTAGGACAGCTAAAAAATACACGTAACTTATATTTAGAAACAATTGAACCACAAATAATATTCATATTTTTAAAAAAAAAATGGAAAAACAATGGGTATTGATGGGTAATTACATGTATAACTTTTGCACAGCCCATACTTCTTGTATATGTTGTTGGTATGCAAACTTTGTGTAATTAGTTTTGAAACATGCCTGTGTTCCTAGTTGTTGTTTTTTTCTTCTTGGAAGATATATGAACAGCTGAATATTGATCAAAATGAGAATAGTAAAGTAAAATTAAGGCGTGGTTTTACACTCTTGATTTCAAGAAATAAAATTTTAAACATAAATTTTAACAGTGAAATTTAAAAAAAGATATGTTAATTTGTGAGATTCAAGAATACAGAATGGTCTGCTAAAAAGTAATGATATTATTTGTTTTAATATATCAAAATATTTTCATTACAGATACAATCATCTGAAGAACATTCAATGAAGTCAAGTAAATTACCTACTGAAGAACCAAATGATGAAGAACATGAAGACATCTGGAGAAATATGGAAGTCATTGATGAGTCCACGTCTAGCAAGCATAAATCATCACATAGCACAACGGAAAAGAAACCTGCAAAAAGGAGAAAAACTGGAAAGAAGTGAAAAGTAGTCACCGACTTGATTAACGTTACCATCCTTTTTTACCGAATTCCAGTGTTTTACAGTGACAGCTTTGACAGCACTTGATGGAAACTCTAGAGGGATAATAAGAGATCAAACAATTTCATTTCTATCCTGAGCCACTGAATATTTGATAAACAGAGATCAATTTCCCTAGCTGTATTTTGTACATCTACACTTGCCTGAGATTTCCCAAGTGGAATGTTTTCACTGTCAAAAGGAAGTTGTTATCAACAGAAGAATGATGTCACATAGTATTTATCCTGAGAAAGTACCTGTAGTTGTTGAGTCAAAAATGATTTTTGCTCAAATTTTGTACTCGTTTTAGCTCTCAAACTCTCGAAATACATTGGTCTTTCCACATTTTCTCAGACGTAATCTACTGTTTTTGAGTCAATTTTGCACAATAGAGTCTCTGTACAGTTCCTTATAACTACTTTAATGTAGGAACAAAACACCAAATAGTGAAAAAATGTATTTGAGGAAATTTGTCAAACTTTCTCCCGCATATTGACATACAGCGATGACGACTCAAATTCTACACTAAACAGCCGATTGTGGTTTACACCAGTACAGAATAAATAAGATCAATAATATTTGTGTTTGAGGTCAAACTGTACAGGTTGTGGTGCACAATATTATGCTTATAAATCTGGGATATTCATATGGAAAGGCTTTTTTGATCTCAAGTCGGAATTTCGATACCCACGTATAGAAATTACAGAATCATATAAAAAGTACTGCTTTGTCTTTAGTATACGGGTTTCAAGCCAACCACTTGCAGGTTGTGTTAGCACATCTATGCCAGTAATAAAAATACCAAAATACGAATTTTGATGATTTTTTTTGTTTCGGATCAGCAAATCGCTGCTTATCCTTTTAAGCATGAGGTTAATTAGTAACATCTACAGATTGGTTATTTCATGAAATTCAGTGAGATGGGTTGCATGCAATTATAATGGACCTATATGTTAAAGGGTAGATGCTGAATAAAAACTTAGCTTTTCCACCTCTTCGGCTTAATTTCCATGGAAACAGTGCTTCTCTAAAAAGTAAAATATGTGCATTTTATGATATTATCAAGGAGATTACACATTTAATTTTCTGCTTTGTCAGTCTTGTTTTGAGTTACAGTCCAAAATTTTCCCCAGAAAACACAAAAATAAAAACACCACCCATACACACAAAAAATACATGTAAAACCCATTCAAGCAATTGAAGCGGATGTTAGCATTTATTTTACCACTAAGGAAATATCAAAGCGTTCCGCTTGTCTTGAATGTTTTCATACCAGGTCAGTGAGTGTATGCTTCATATTGGATCGGTGGGGACAATGGGGTATGTCCATTACCGTTGCAGGTATATTAAAAATTTGTCTTTGCTTTGGACACATAATTTAAGACTTCATTTGTAGCTGACATTGCACATTGGTAATAGAATAGAGATAAGCGAGATAATTATGAAAAACAAATTAAACTGTAACATGACTTAGGGTTTGAACAATCAAGAATGATTTGGTTGATAAATTGGCTTTGGTGTTGACATGGTATGCGGAATTTACAATGAAAACCCTTTCATAGGTAAATCTGAAGAAGATATTGAATAGCTAAGATTGTTGAGTTGTGGGTGAAAAGCAACTCACAGATCAGAGGTCAAAGTAATCCAATTGGCATGCATTTCTAGTATTCTGATGTAATTTCTTTTGGATACAGTGGCAAATTTATGCAGATATAACATACAAATACAAAAAATGACTGCATTTTGAGTCAATTTTGCATGATACGGCCTCGGAGGAAATGGTGAACTGGTGTAAAATGTTGAACATCAAAAATGCATGAACTTCAATGTATGGTTTATACTCAAGGTATTCAAGGGATTAGCAGCAATTTGCTAATCCCAAACATCGAAAAAATCATCGAAATTCATATTTTTATATTTTTGTTACTGGCATGGATATGCGAACATAACCTGCAAGTGGTTGGCTTCAATCCGTGTATTAAGGACAAGGCATTACTTTTTGTCTGATTCTGTAATTTCTATACGTGCGTATCAAAATTCTGACTTGAGATCAAAAAAGCCTTTCCCGGTGAATATCACAGATTTTCAATGTGATATTGTGCACCATGATCAATACAGTTTGACCTCAAACACAAACATTGATCTTTGTTTTATCTGTACTGGTGTAAACCACAATCAGCTGTTTAGTGTAGATTTTGAGACGTAGTTGCTGTATGTCCATTTGCGGGAGACGGTATGACAAATTTCCTAAAATACTTATTTTTTTTCAATATTGGTGGTTTGTTTCTGCATTAAAGCAGTTATATGGACTTTTACACACTTATCCCTGATTTATAAGTTAAAAAATACATTTCCACATATTTTTCGATTCTCTCGCATTATCGCTGCTAATCCCTTTAAGTGAACATTTCAAAATCAATGGAAATTTCAGAAAAAAAACTTCCCAGTGGTATCTATTGAACCATGAAACAAGTGCTGGAATCATTAAAGCAATATTAGCACATTTTTTGAAGAGTGTCTCCGATTTTTTAAAAATAGATTTTTGTACAGTTGCATTGGTAATTGGTTAGTAAACTATACATGTACCTGTGAATGGTAGAGCTCTAACTTCTCTATGCATCACATAAAAGGAATTTTTATAATTAGAATAATACCGTATCTAGATAATAATTCAACGGCCACTGAAAACGGCATTCCAATATGAATAGCCATGAAATAGCAGCATGTATGTGTCAGTGCTCATCCATTAGCTGTTCCATCTGTTGACTTAAAATATTTTTTTGAAGGAACCATATGTCATGAGTGTGTGACTGAAGGAGTTTATGGAATTTTCACTGTATTTTTTCATTTTACATGTTCTTTCACTACCAATACACAGTCTTGATTTTGAAAAATCATTTTTTTTAAATCCTGGAGTTGAAAAGGGAATTAACTGTAGATGACAATATCATCCCCTGAAAAAGCCAGCTCAAATCAAGCCAAACAAGCTCATATCAAGCCAAAGCAAACTTTAAAATAAGTAAGCACTTAAACAACAATAGAGCCTTTTGATTGCTTGGCTTTGCTTGTTTTGATTTGGTTTGAGCTTCTTTTCCAATGTTATAGCCAGTGTTGCCAACGCCGCGGTTTACCTGCACAATTGGGCTACTTTTTACATGCCTGCCGCGCCTAAGAAAAGGCCGCCGCGGGTTGCCCCAAATTGGGCTACTTTTCATAGTCCCAAGGCGCTTGGCACCGGCGCGCCACCTGCGGGCATCCTTTATCCCTCTGTACATCATTTATTTCGAGCTCCGAGAAAGTTTTAAAAGGTCCGTAATTGATTAGCACTTCCTTTTTTTCTTGAAAATGCTTTACCTGCATTCACTACAGAGGGTACTCACTCGGGTATGACAACAATAGTAACAAACTCTCAACTTCATCCCGTGATCTGAGTGCTTTGTGCTCCTTACACGACGGGGAGTAGGTGCTCACTCAGGTATAACAACAATAATTATCCTGACAAAAAGTGACCGTCATGGGTGGTACACGTGAGAGGCAATTAAACCTTGCTAAGCTGTTAGGGTGTGCTCCTTACACGACGGGGAGTAGGTGCTCACTCAGGTATAACAACAATAATTATCCTAACAAAAAGTGACCGTCATGGGGTGAAATGTGAGAGGGCAATTAAACCTTGCTTAGCTGTTAGGATGTAAGTAAAAAGGATACGCCGCACGCATCCTTTTCTGTTGCGAATATAATCAAATGATTTGGTAAATTTAAGTGCCGCGGGTATTCGAGGACTATAAAACGGAACATTTCTTGACAAGTATTCGTAACTGTACATCAAAGGTCCTTCCCAGTCCTTCAAGTCTTTCTTCGTGAGTCTTTGTCATTCTTCTTCGTGAGTATTTGTCTACAAAGATACCCTCTTATCATTTTTTCTTTTTAATAGCAGTTCTTTGTGAGTCTTTGCAATTCTTCGTGAGTAATTTGTGGCTGTCAGCTGTACATCAACGGTTCTTCCCAGGACCACATAAACAGTCTTTTTAGGACCACTTTGGCAAAATAGATAATGAGTGTGTGTTAATAAAGAATAGAGAAAAAAAATTAAAAAATGAAAAGAAAAAAAAATAGATTCTTTAAAAACGAAAAAATAAATATAAAATAAATAAAAAATAAATAAGTAATAAATATAAAATAAATAAAAAATAAATATAAAATAAATAAAAAATAGTTAAAAATCAGACTAAATGACATTTTTTCGTAAAAATAGCTCCCTCACATGCGCTAAGTGACAAGTGAAAAATTGGGCTACTTTTTGGCCCTTTGCCGCGGGTAGGCTAATTTTTTGTTGGCAACACTGGTTATAGCTTGGTTCTGGCTTGATGTGAGCTTGCCTTGGAGTAGGTTTCATTGTCAGCTAATTTCCTTTCAACCGGAAGATTAGAAAACAAGATTTTTTTTTTCAATTTTTTTTTCTCGGCAGGGTTTCCTATTCCAAATCCCAAGGATTTCACCAGAGAACATTGTAAACATTGCACAATTATGATAAATATATTTTTTTTCATTGGCAAGATCTCATACTTTTATGGAAGTCTCACACACACAATGTCATAACTTTGATGAAATATTGGGTATAATGTGATCATAAGTAAACTATATGTGGAAGCTCTAATCAGGGTAGCCTGTAAGGATGACTCCCATTTTACAGGAGCTTGCATTTCTAAACCTATGCATTAGAAATTAGATTTTTTTAAATTGTTGTCAAAGTATACACCCCTCAAACTGAAGACTTTGTTGAGCTGGAATAGCAAATATTGGGTTAATTAGGAAAAAAAGTGGTAAGTTCATAGGTGGAAGAGTATCTTCTGTTGAGCTTAATGCACATTTTGTATCAGTAACTGTGTCTCCCACACTTACTCATGGAAATTTAGATTTTGATATCATGCTTATTTCAATCATCTTTGGGACCCCCAGAAGTAGTATCAATTTGATATCAGATGAAAGGCCATATTTTCTCATTGCCATCCTGAAATTTCCACCGTCAAGTCTATTTCTTTTCCAAGATAGAGACAAAAACTGACATTTTAATAGTAATTCAATATCAGCATAGTAGTAAATAGGGTATTGAAATATGCATTATTGCATCTACCATCAAAACAGCAAGTTTGTTCCGCACACTTGATGAGTGTATGCAGGCTATTGTATCAAGTAGAGATCATGATGCACATAAATCAGAACAATCACCTTTAAATAAGTATTTTATATGTACTTAACCTAATGCTACATGAAATTTTGATATTCTCTGTAAGACATTGAGAATTTTGTGACTCCTGCTGAAATAGCACAGTGAGTTTTGCTCATACACATACCATCAGAATTTTGAACGTTGTGTTAATAAGGATATCCAGTGAACCCCTCAAAAAAAAGCAAGGTGAATCGCAAAATGCACCTTAACGATATATTTGTTATGTCCTTATTTTGGAAGAACAATGTGCATTGCATTCGCGACACTTAGGACACTACCAACTAAAGCAAATTATTAATTGGGAAGAAAAGTCTTGTGTAAATCTTGCGCTATATATTTCTAATGTGATGTGTTGACAGGCCAAACTTGTATAGAGTCGACCCTCACATTATTTTACTGGCTATTCCCTAAAGTGTCCCTATTTGGTAGCAATCTATTCTGAGTATAATAACAATGTCTTGGACGAATTGCTGGAAGAATTTGGTTAAATATTACATCAATAAAAATTATGAAGCAAAACCTGAAATCACAGATCAAATCTTTTTTATTTCGTCAGACAAACATGGAAAAAAATAGTTGCCACACTTGATACAATATAAATCAACGTTCCCATGCTCACATCTATGATCAGAATTGGTAATTCATTGTTCATTGGAAAGCCGAGGTCTTGCCTCATTCTCCATCCTTCCCTACCCCCATCAATCAATGTTGGGGGACCGACGAGGCTGCTACAACTGACTTTGATCAACATTGCCTAGTGGAGAGGGGGGCGCTTTACACAAGCCAAGTCGGACAAAGTTTGGCAACATTTTTTTCATGATTTGTAAGTAAAAAGACCAAAAAACCACCAGTACGTCAAACTAATTCTCATTAGAAAGAGGCATATTTATTTTTACAATCACTACTTCTGTATAGGGGTCATGGAGCACATCCCATTTGGTTCCCTGCAGCATTGGGTCTGTATTTATACTGCAATATTTCAAATGGTTTCGGTTGTGTTTGGAGACGGAAATCTAACATGTAATATTCCATTTTACAGTTTACCCTTTTATTACAATTACATGCTTACTTATTTTTATTGGTATTTTTGTTCAATGTTGGGGAACATTTTGAAAGTGAATGTAAATGTGACATTTTCATTTCCAGTAATAGTCCATGTATGTAATATTCTGAAGGGGATCATTATTAAGATCAGAAAACTTAATGTGTTGTGAGATGAAAGGCAGAGACCCTATCTGACATCAGTTTTTTTTAAATTGCCATTTAAAAGTAGGAGTATTTTAATCTTGAACATGTACCAATCGGGAATTGTTTAACCTGAATACATTATTACCTCCATTTGGAAAAGAAGATAATAGATGGAGAGAAAACCAGATTCAAGATGTATCGAGAATTGGGCAATAGTTTCCATATTCCCCCTCCCTTTGAAGTTCTACAGGTAATATTTTTTTTTCATTTTTTTTCCCCCCCTGTCTAAAAGCACAGGGGGATATTGCGAGGGTGGCGAATGTCCGTATGTATGTATGTATGTGTGTGTGTGTTCGGTTTGGGTTAGGTTTTGGTTAGGTTTCGTTTTTCGTGTCTCCTTCAACAGTTTTAAGTAAGTCGTTTTAATCCAGACGTGGGGTTAAGGTTCAATAGGGTTCCTTCTGTGTGGATATTGTCAAATGTCATGGACCAAGGTCAAAGGTCATCTGAGTCATGTTCCAGACTGCCATCTGCTATTGGTATGACGCACGTTTACTTGCTGTATTTTTGGCCTTATTTTAAGGGCTTTTGTATTGTAGTGCCATAAATTTGTTCCTGAAAAATTTGAAGGGGGGTGCCTTGGAACTCCTTCCAAAATGGGTGGGCGGACAAGACGATGACAACTCTCAAATTTGATAGAATGGTGGATCCGGTAAATATTGCAAAGGTGATCATACTTCAATTATGACCTTCGCATGTTCAGTCATGGACAAACACAACACCAAGGTTTCTGATTGCCGAGGAGTGGGGAACATCCACTGTCTCGACTGTGATGGTAATGTCTTTGAGGCAACTGATGTGATAGAATTAACATGCGATGAAAAATCCTGTCTTTTCATCATTCAAGTTGAACTTTGTTACACAACCGGTCATCCATCCATTCAACAAATCGAGTACACCATCACCTCATGGATTTCTTCCTTTTTTGATGTACTGAAAGACATTCATGAGAACTAAAATCCTGAAAAATTTGACTCTGCACCTCTTTTCGTTTTCACGCTACATCAATTTTAATTGAGGGGGGTCACCTCAAAAAACAGGTCCCAGGTGTGAATTCAATATTCAGGGGCCATAAGTAAAGAACTACACCGCTCAGATCCTTCAAACTTGGCATTCTGGATAACCTTTAGCTGTCATATTTGCAACTATGTGAACAGAAAAAATGCACCTGCCCCCAATTTAACAAATATAGGGGGTCAAATGGCTCAAAAACCACTCTGACCATACTTTAGGGGCCCAAATAAAAAATAACAGTGATATAACGTCCAAAGTTTGTGCGGAGATAGCTAATCTAATACTACCGTTGTGTACAATCTAATCTTATATCAACTTCGTTGGAAGATATATAGCTGTCGCAACAAGTAAAAATTCCAATTTGCCTTGACTTGGTGCCCCCCTAAAAACATGTTCAGAATCTGGCACCAAATTCGGCTTGAAATATGTTTGGGGGGGTCCTTGCTTAATATTTTGGCAAAGTTTCATTGTGGTGTCTAAGTGTCTTCCTATAAGTAACTGGTCTTCAAAAAGTCCTACTTCGTGTAATTTCAGTTTTGAAAGATTCCCATTGAAACACACAGGAAACCTGAACTTGCGAAACTGGGTATTAACTTGCACAGTTCACTGTTTACTATCTAATTCAATTAGAATAATTAAAGTAATTATCAATAAATTCCTTACTAAACAAGACAACCAGCTTAAATTTGGTTCGTACCTATATCAGGTGCTATTTAGGTGATAATATTGATTTCCAATTTCATTGTTAGAGGTATACAAGGTCAAACGTTGGAGTCAAAGTCTAACACTGCACTTGAATACCAGGTTGCATTCAGCATTCTGTGTACATTTCAATGGGACCTTTGTCTGATGTTGAGTTGAAAGTTTGATTCTTTGAAGCCGTTTACCTACTACAATATGGTACGTTAGACACCATCTTGAAACTTTGCACACATAACTTCAGCAGGGCCCCTCTTAACCATAGTTCAAGCAGAATTTGGTGCACTATGTTGACATTGATTTTCAGGGGGGACAAGTAAGGTAAAATTGGGCGTTTTTTGTTTTTGCGACAGCTATAATCTCTTTATCTCTCCAATCAATTGTTACACAAGGGGTATATTCAGATAAGCTTTCATTCAATTCATAAATTCATCACGCCCAATTTTGGAAGTTTTATCACTTTCACTTTTTGACATATATGGGCCCCCAAAGTATTGTCCGAGTGTTTTTTTGAGCCATTTTTTGACCGCCCATGGTTATTTTAAATTGGGACAAGGTGCATTTTTTTTTTTCTGTTCACATATTTGCAATCTGCAGCAAAGGTACAAGATGCCCAAGTTTGAAGGATCTGAGGGGTGTAGTTTTTTACTTATGGCACTCTGTATATTGAATTTTCAACCGGTACATGTTTTTGAGGTGACACCCTCAAAATTTAAAATTGCGGTAGCATGAAACCAAAAAAGAGGTTAGCGAGCTCAAATTTTCAGGATTTTAGTTTTCTCATGAATTCTTCATTACACCAAAAAGAAGAAATCCATGGGTGATGTTGTATCGATTTGTTTGAATTGGCCATGGAATGACCTACAGTCAAATTTCCTCATACAGAGAGATAAACTGTCAACAGCAGTTTGGCATCACCATCAATCGTAGGATCAAATGTTAAATAGATCTGGTAAGTTGTACTTCCGGAATTGATTGATGCGATACTATGATTAAAAGAGAGCCCCGACTATGTCACCCTGAGGAAGACCAAAAGGAGACGTTTACTTTGGAAGTAGCATCCCCGTGCGCACATTGAAAACGCGGTTCTTCGAGTAAGACCGACTCACTGTATCAAAATCTTGTAGAAAAGTCTAGCAGCACAGTCGCAACTGCCTTACTCACAATATTGTTGCCTGAAAAATCAGTATTGACATGCAGAAGTGCTGTTTCAGTGCTGTATTGGCAGCAAGGCCCAGATGTAATGACTGGTACAGACAACCATCTTTTTCTATTTGCTTGCAATGGGTTGAGCTTATGCTGACATATATACCTCAAATATAAATTCCTGTCATCTGATTGGTTAAAAGTGGAAGGCATAAATTCAACTATCTTCAAGAATTGAACCAAAATGAACTATGTCCTGGGAGAGCGGACATCTCATTCATGAACTATGCCCGGTACACCTCTTCCCAGCTAGAGACTGCCGTACAGACTATCCATCCGTATTATGAGTGTACTATTGAAGCTGGTGTAATAGATGAATACAGGGCGAACTCGCCGGGTTCACAATTTCTGTGTGTGAAGCGACCCCGATCGCTTTTAGGGAATTTTGTGTTTCACCTTTACCAACAGTACTGGGTGCCCCCCCCCCCCAGAAGCCGGTACAAAACAAACCGAACAGGGCAACGAAATTGGCTGATCACAGCCACGTTTGAGCTTGTAGATGCCTAAGGTCTTTCAAATGATCATGACGCAGCTTTAGTGCTAACTAACGGCAGTAAAATAGTAAGCCCGTTAAGATATTCGCGTATTTTTGACAGCGGTGGACGACCACTCTGCGGCGTGGAAAAGGTTGCGAATTCGAAGTTCGGGACTTGCCTACGCATCTTGCCGACAAAAATGGCACTTGTTGTTAATAGCAAAAGTCGATGATGTCGATCCGTTTTGACTCCAACTTCACTTCCTCAACACAATGAAATTGTGGATATCATAGGTCCATGAGATTTTGTAATTCTTCACGCGTTTTTCAATGTCTCTCAGCAACCCTGAAACCCGGCCCTGAAACAGCAAGGGAAGGCTTAGTAAGTGTGTTAAAGCACAAAAAATCCCATATCGCCAGAAGACATGGCCTTAATTCAAGAGTCACTGGATTTGAATGATCCACAAAGGTCACAGGACAAGGTGGTTCCTGGATATAACGCGTAATCCATTTGGAATCGTGGCAGGAAGAACTTACGAGACATGGATGTTGACTTTTTTAAAATGTTAACATGAATTGAAGTGGAACTTTGGATTTTAACTGTTACTGTTCGCGTTTTGCTGTTTTATATTTTGGTTAATTGGAAACTAGAAGTTGGATCCTGGATAACTATCGGTAAGGTTACCAAATTGTTGTTACTTAAACCATGGCCTACACTATTAGGCCTATGTTAAAGAATATTGGCTTAGAATGGGTCTTTTAACCAATCAGTATGACATAAATCTATATATTCGGTAATATAAAACAAATATTGACTGCTTTTTTCGGGACATTGTTGAAACTAAGGCCCCTCGGTGATCTCGAAACCATCCTATGCCCCTCGGCTTACGCCTCGGGGCAATTATGGTTTCGAGAATCACCTTGGGCCTATAGATTCAACCATGCCCCTCATACAGTCAATATTTGTAACATGAATTATCATCAGAACAAGCAGTGCACCATGCAGCTCAAGCTTTTCAAATTAGAGAATAAGGTGTCCGCTTGGTCCGGTGTGAAAGTAATCATAGTCCGGTAGGTAACACAGTCCGCTCCATAGACGACAGGATAAAGTGTGGAAACTAAGTTGCCTTGAAGAGTCAACTTAATCGATTGCCTATTGTTCACCATTGTTCCCGGCTTGTGAGCCTGGAGGACTATATCTCTTATATGAATTTTGTTCGTCTGTCGTCCGTTTGAATACAAAATAATGAAAAATGCGGTCAAAGTAATTGAACACAGTAATAGAAGCTCAAGATCGCTTTATTTGAGATCGTAAATCAAGGAGGTTGTAACACCTGGAATTTTTCACTGCGGCGACAATATAACAATGATCCCTGCACTCTTAGATTAAAAGATCTTGTGTTTTTTTGTGTTTTTTTTTTTTTTTTTTAATTTTTCTTTTTTTATTAATTTTATGCAAATGAGGTAATTGCCATCCGTCAAGCGCTACTGCACAAAATTTTACTTTACAGCGCATGACTGAATCAATTGCAATACCCTCATTTTGCATACTTGGGAACTTGTTATTATGAAACGTCTACCTTTTCTCTCCACATACCGTGCCGATTGTTTGCTGAAACTCTGTGTCATCCCCTAGTCACTGATATTGGAGCAGAGAAATTTAGGTGACATTATATTTCATTTCAGAACATGTATCAGTTTTATATGCGGGAACAGACGCGCCCGATATTGATTTTAATAATTTATTAGGAATTAACAATAAATTGTTTTTGCCCAAGAGCCTTGACGTAGGACTCATACAACCGCCAAGAAGCTATGCTTCATAGTCTACCTTCAAACTCATAAACGTCCAAACAGTTTTAACATGCTTTAATTGGAAGGTTTTCAAAGACAGTGTTTGCCAAAGTTTCTTTTGAATCATGAACACGTTTATAACGTTTTACATTTAAGCTCTGGCAAAATTATGTTTGAAATGATTGTTAGGTTTTACCTCGAAAGCAATCGCGGGATATTGTCTTGGCTAAACTCTTGTAGGCCAAATAAAGAAACAGAGAACGATTTGTCCCAGTAGGCCGCGAGCATTTTTATTTTGGAGCCATTTTAAGTTCATTTCGTGGTTTATTGATGACTGAGAAAATTGAAATTTAGACAAAATTGCCTTAAAATTTCAAATGTAAGTGATAGCAAATCGTTATTTTTTGTTTTATAATGGAATGATTTTGTACCGTAACATATTTGCAAATGTTTTTGACTTGGGGGTCTTGTTGAATTCGGGGGAAGATCCTCTTCAAAATAAAACATAAAATGAAATCAAGAAAAAAAATACCGCATCTCGCATTTTGGTGTTTGGGCAACTACTGGAAACAAACTTTTGAATCTATTTCATGCATATACATAAATAGCCGATTGCACCCGATCAGATGGTTGACCACAGTATCACAATTGCTTTAAAGGCAATAGGCAAGATTTTTGTCAAGCTCAGTTTGACTTACATTATAAATATATGTACATACATCCGAATTTCCCGAAAAATATACAATTTGATTTGTAAAATTAAACAAAATAGAGGCATGTTAATGTTTGCTTTTTGGAATTACGAAGAAAAACGGGCGGATTTTTCGACACGGCTTCATGATCAAAAGCGCCCAAATCGTGACGTCAAAGTGAGGACCAAAACATCGTGTTGATTCGAATTGTTATTGCTGACACTTATCTTGATGATTAAATGAAAGTAATATAAAATTAGAAAAAAAATTACAGAATGACCTGATTTTGTTTCATTCGTTTGTTTAATTATTATGAAGTGGCAACACTGTTCGAAATGATGGTCCCACCGACGTAATTATGGATTGGTCCCTCACTTTTACGTCACGCATTTTTCCTGCGATGTGGATTTGTCGAATCTTTCGAGTAAGCTATTGGGCGGGAAATTAAAGGGCAAAATACTCAACAAATTGGACAATTTTCAACTTTTTTTGATTTATATGTACTCTACTTATCGTAACTTTCCATCCCTACCACTTTTTTCTCCAATATTCAGATCATGACATATTGCCTTTAACTGGGAGAAAAAGTACATTAAACCCCACAAAATATTTAAAGCGTAAAAATAATAATTGTAATATTTGACTAATTTGGCCGACCTGATTGACCATGCCCATCACGGATTTTGTGTTTGCTCTTGTCGTGCGTTGTGGGGTTGATTTGGAATTTACTTTAATAGTGACAATGTTTAAATACGATTACCTGTTGCTATGTGTTTCTGTAATGAAGAAGAACAATTGTGTTGTTATGGTACCGTGATTCCGCGCGAGATAGCTCATATTTGTGAAATTTTGAGAGAAAACAAATGAAAACGTTGCTTGTTTTGTTAAGTATTGATTGGTCGAAGACGGTCACTTCCCCACCTCAATTATTTTAGTTACCTTTAAATACTGCAGTTGCTACAAAAAAAGATAAGAATACGAATGCACATACAACGTAGCTCACTCCTTCGAGATTTGAACCTCGGGTGTAAGGAGTTTTGAGACGCGTACGAGATGGGGACGAGATGTTGATTTCTGTATTTGAAGCCTACTTCTATTTTGTATAAGAGCATGGTTATTCTCGTAACTGGCATGACGGCTTCAAAATCACGTTCAATTCATCATAAGGGTCAGTTCTATTGTATTTTAATACACGCTTTTATATAAGATGCAGTAATTCATGCGTACATCTCCCACTATATAGACATTTATTGGTAGCAAGAGAGCAAATCAATGAGAGTTTTACGATGTCGTTAGAAGCCGTTATAAATTTTCAATATTTGGGATTGCATAAAAATTGGGTCATATAGGCTTATTTCTGATGTTAGATTGCATCTCGTTCTAGTTTATATCAGAAAATACTTCGTAAAAGGAACGTATTTTTCTTTTAACAGAAAATATGTTTAAATGAACATCTCGTTCTAGTTTATATCAGAAAATACTTCGGTAAAAGGAACGTATTTTTCTTTTAACAGAAAATATGTTTAAAAATGAACACTTGAATATATTACCTCGATTAAAGCAAAACCAAACTTAAACCCAAACTACAATGTATCTCTGCATGTCCATGCCATATCGGGACAAACATTTTTCTCAAACAACAAAATTAATGCGATGTTTTGACTTTTTATACACACACACACACTACGCACATACGTACGGACACTTACTACAACACATAACTGAATGGAGATTCATGTCTTTGAACACTGCTGTTTTCTTCCTTTTCTGTCTATTTTTCAGTTGGAAATATACCTTATGAGAGTCCTGCAGCCCTATCGTTCACTTTTAAGCTATTCCTACAAATTTCAAATATTTTCACTATTTCGGGTGGATAACTGATAGTGTCTTTTACAATAACTCTAACAAAAAGGCGATTTATGAACGATGTTCACAGCACAATTATTTTTTTTATGGAATCGGGCATATTTAATTTTAGGCATTTGGTAGGAGAATAAGAAAGGCGGAGAAAAAGGTACAGTGTAATAACCCCATTCTTGCTCAATCTACGAGCGTCTACCTTTTGTAAGCGATTGTAATATATGTTCGTTGGTCATTGTGGTCATTCTGTAGTACTTTGCAATAGAGGTTGATGCAACAGCGAAAGCTTTCCGTTTTAACCCTTTTTGGCGCCGTTTGCATGAAAGCCTACACTGTGTCTCTATAGCAGACACAACGTTAAAGAAGCAGTTAAGAAACACTGTTATAGAACCACGAATGTTACAGAACCACAAAGTCATAAAAACACAGTCATAGCTGGGAGGTCATAGAAACTGTTATAAAATCACGGTCGCAGACAATGTTATTGAAAAACAGTCTTAGAAACACAAAACAAAGTTACAGAGACACAACATAATAGAAACAAAAAGTCACAGAGGTACAAAAACAAAGTCAAACACAAACTCATCATAGAGGTAGACACAAACGCAAGGTCGGTCAAAGTACAATGTCACAGAGATATGTTATAGGAATAGTCCAGTACTCTAGACATCATAGAGACAATGTTTTGAGATTGTTATAGAACACAAAGGTCGTCATCATCATCATCATCATCCATCGTTATTGTCATCATCGTCGTCAACTTCATCGTCATTTTTATCGTCACTACCGTAAAAAAAAGCAAGCAATAATAACTTTACTTGACCAGATTAGCATAACAAAGGGGGCTTCATGCACTGCCGCAGCCAGAAGCTGTTCACCATGAGCGCCAAATGTCCCTGTCCATCATTAAGTTGGGGATGTCAGATATCATGCTAATGTTCGAGCATCACGTCAATGTAGTTAAAGGGGCGACGACCCCTGTTTGGGCGGGGTATCTCCTATACATATTTCTGCGACTAATTGTACGATGACAGTGACCGCAAATCGAGCTCGGCTTTGGGCAACAGAAAGTTGAGATTGGAGGGATATCTCCCTTATCTGTGTTTTGTCATGTGCTCACGCCAGGATATGTTTTGTACTCGCGTAAGAAGCCTTGTGTAGGTTACCATCCATTCTATCCTGTAGCTCTTTCTTCTTGGTCAGGTCTCAAATCCATATAACAGGCTCTAAAGAACTTCAGCTTGACTGAATTGGAGATACCAGATGCCATAAGTGGTGTAGTTTATTGGCCGGCATTCCAAGCGTGAAAGTCTTTCTTTGCTGTCGGCACATTGGACCCCAGATACTTGAAGTCCTCGGACTCTTTGAGTTGGGTACCGTCTGTAGTGCCAATAGGTTGATGATTATCTTGATCATTGACGGTCATATTAGTCAGGCCAGGTTCCTTATGTAATTTCGCTGCCTTTTATAGAGATAGGAAAACTATACAATTTGGAATTCACATGGCCGCCTATTTTTTTCTCATATCTCGGTCTTTATACCTAGTGAAGCCTGATTCGGTGTCCTATAATTCCCATGTTTTAATGGGTCAAGGAATTCAAGTAGTTGCCCATATACCGGTTTCTGAGACTGATAGAGGTATGATTCCAGTGTTTAGATCCATGTTTCTGGTCTAGGAATCATTGTGTTTTGATAGCAACATCATATCACTTGATTATGGCAGCCATCTTAAATTGAAAATGGCCGCTATAGCAGTGTAGTATTTACAGTTTGGTCTCTAAAAATGTGATAAATGTCTTTAGATTTGTCTGTTCCTGTGATGCTGTAGGAACTATATCTGTAATTTCGTTTTTCAATACCTGAGATGGTGGCCAATATGGTCACCTTTACCATCTTTTAAAACTTCTTAAAGGTGTAATGAGAGATTTTGAGACCCCAAATATTGTGTCATAATATGAATTGTCATGTTTTAGGTAGGAGTTAGACACCCATATATTTCTTACCTGGTTTTTGGCGACAGAAATGTCTTAAAAGAAGAAAAAAGGGGGAGTTGATTGCTTATAATTTCATGTAAAACATAGGCCTATTTTGTATTTGCTCCTATATGAAATTAGAAATTTAATATTTTTTGTAGCAAGAAAACGTTCTCAGCATAACCTTTCAGATGGGGAATTGTTTAAGAATGTATGGAAGCTTTTACATCCAGGGCAAAAATCGATTTTTTTTAGGGACCCTGATATGTGAAACTCTTGTTGCACCTTTTACTTCGCATATACATGTATTTAGGTTTAGTTACATCATCCAGAAAGTATAATTAAATTTGTAATTCTAATCTCAGCTATAGGTCTTTTACAATTATTAAGTCCAATCTAATAATATTGCTTAAATGCTTCGTTAGCATGCTCCCATTTCAAGATGGGGGTAATATTGACATCTCAAAGATTTATTTTTTTTTAAACTCTCAATTGCCATGCCTGTTGTATACTTGGTCATATCATCAATAAATGTGTAATACAATGTAATACACACATCATTGATATAGTGTCATAAGGTAAAAGCGTTTACAAATAAAAGGGAATTTCTGTTTAGCCTAAATACGATAATGATGATAATTTAAGATTAAAGAAGCTTGAGGTAAAACACATATAATCTAATCTATAAGAAACAGCACAATAAACAAAATAATGAGACAATATATGCTAATTTAGGGACATGCTCAACTCTTTGGAATTAGTTGAAATTTTACTTCTTTCTTAAAAGTAACGAAGCCCTGTCACCCAATGACCTTTTTGTACGAGGAACATTGAGGAGCGTCTTGTCATCTTCAGACCGCAAGACTGGCCTGCCAGAAATATACAAAGAGAGGTATTCGGACAAGTATAATGGCAATTGTCCAGAAATACCCTTGCAAGAAGCATAAAGACAACATGCTCACTGGAGCTCTTTGAGTGGAGTTGTTGGTATCCTTCTGTCCTTTTTTGTTATAGTATGGGATTAGACTCTCTGCCTTTGACCATTAAAATCCATATAATTATGGTATTTTTGTTGTGTTAACATGCTCCAATTAAAGGTGGTAACCCCCTTCTGAGACCTGTAAAACCTAGAAATAAAATTTATGATAGCCGCCAATTATATGACCATCTTCAAAAAACTAAAAAACTTGTGCATTGTCAATTACATATTTAGTTTCATCATCATAAAGTTACAGCAAAAGTGTAAACTAAAGTACAAAAATATGTCTTTCCCCTTAATAGAAAATCATATCTGTCATTTTTGTTTCAACATGCTCATATTTCAAAATTGCCACCTTCCGAAACCTTTAAAACCTAAATTGCCATATACCTATCATCCAAGAACAACTAAACAAGTGTAAATTAAAGTAAGGTGAGATTTATGTCTTTAGCCATTACTTAAAATCCAAGATGGCAGCCAAAATGGCCATCGTTGAACTTATAACTTGCCATATAATATTATTTGTAATATATTTTATATCATCCACAAATTATTATAGAATAGTTTATTAAAGTATGAGATAAATATCTTTGAACATTAACACTTATTTATGACATTTTGATTTTTTAAAGTTAAACATGTTTAAAATTCCAAATAAAGGTCAATATGGCCACCTCAAGATATTTTAAATTTATCAGTTGCCATATGGCCGCTCATATGCGATTTTAAAAAATGCCAACATTGATTTTCTGTATTAGCAAATCTCCATAAAAAGCCAACGAATAGTAATATTTGAATGTAGTGAATCTGATTATTCCGTCTTCTTAGGCATTTAGATGTTAGGCCGACTTAGTCTGCAGCATTCTTAAGTAGTAGTAGATCTTGTGCAGCCCATATCAGATCGGCTGTTAGAGCTAGATCAGAGCTACTGAATACGTATTCGACTCCTTAGGACAGAAGGAATCAGTATTCGGGTTTTGACATACTATCAAATACCATTCAGTGGCTACTTTGAATAATACTCTCGTTTGTTAGGAAACATTCACTTCTTAGTTTAAAAGCCATTTGCTTTTATTCTATTTAACTACACGCGTTCATAAATGACTCAAACTTTGGAACGCTGTTTTCAAAGAACTCGCATTTGTACTGAATTGGCAGTGTGCAGAAATCACGACGATATAATAGAGGAGACGCACGTACGTCCTCCAAGAACTATATACTAATTAAATTATGAATTATTTGCATTTACTACATTCAATTAAATGACATAGGAATCAGGCAATTATTGAAAAGGGGACTAATACAAGAACCAATGCACGAGTTCAAGCAATGAGAGTCACGAATAAATATAATTTGCCAGAAGGTAAAGTTTAAACATTCGTTGTACAGCTAATACAACTGCCAAGAAAAAAATGAATGTTTTTTAAAAGTTTGCACTATCTACCAAGAAAACCTTCGTAATTCTCAGATGTTACTCATATTTGCATGATGTGCAACGCGTGGAAGTGTTCCAAGGAGATATTCTCGTCCCAAACAGGTGTTGCTTTAGTAGTTAAACACACGATTATGAGCTTTCAAACGTCGATAAAATAAAGGAGTTTTCTTTTCAAAAACAAATTTGATTAACTTTAAAATAATCGAAGTTTTTTGGAACATATTTTACATATAACTTATTCATTTTGGGGTTTCAACTCTGGTATCGTAAATGATTTTTAAAACAATCAAAGAACACGTCATTTCTCTTTGATTTTTCTGTGTAGTATCTAGTATTTTTGTTATTATTTTTTAAACATAAACATTTTCATTTGAATCGCTTCTTTAGTGTAAGATCGTGGAAGCATTTGTCTGAAAACATTCGAGAAATGGTGACTACTGCCAGGAAGCCTTGGGTCAAGAGGTGTGTTAAATGTTTCCCCAGTCTACAGTGCAGTGGTCATGCAGGCATACGCTGCAAAATTCAACTACTGTCATGACTGTGCACTGCCTCTGTGAACATGACAGCCTGGTCTAGGACTGCTTTGTTGGGAAAGCTGGTCTACAGTGACTTAGTTTAAACTAAGTTGTTGATTTGTACTTTGTTGACCTCGATAGATACTAGAAATAGGCCCTAGGCCTAGGTGGGCCAGGGGCCCGTGGTCAAGGCTTACTGAAATTGTTTTTATTTTATTTGGAAAGCCGAAAGTGCGTGGCCATGACATGAACTATGGTTGTGCTATTCCAGATTTAGATCTGGGGCCCATTTCACAAAGATTTACGATCGATTGTAAGTTTGATTTATCAAGCGTAACTCGATCAAGCGTTAGTTTGAACTTACCATTTCAATATTCATGTCCACTAAATGATAAATTCGTTATTCCCTGTTTATTCTACGCAAAACGGAAAATACCTATGCTCGGGTGCCGTATCACATATGATACAGCAAACAGCAAACTAAAAATCCATAACATTACACGCCCAAGACACATTAAACTAAATACTGACCTGAATTTAAAAACAAGCTGTAAATTTTAAAAACTCAACGGTGAAAGAGTCTCGAATTTCAAGTGACTTAATCTGGAAAGCTTTTTGTAACGTAATGTAGCCCGATTGGATTGTAGCAACTCGCATAACTTAAAATGATAGCTTTAAGTTTTAATGATTTAAGCAAGAATTAATTTTTGTTGGTTATAAGATCTAGTTTTGAATGTAGTTTTCACAACGGCAAGTGAAGTAATAATATAATATCATAATCTAAACAAAACTAGTTGCGGATGCACTCGTAAAACTATACACTCTTTCTTTGAAAGTTAGGAAGGAAATAAGTTTACTTATTTCTATTCCGGAAATGAGTGTAGGTCTTGCCCTATTCCAAACCAATGGTATTTGCACCGCGTATACCATCAGTATCATTTCATTACTCTTGTTATTTGCTTGCAAATGCTGCATTCCATTTCAAGCTCCTGGTTCCAGCTCGCATTACAATCGATTTGCAATCTAAGAATTCCATGACCAGAGGTCATGAGCGAGTCTTCTGTTGCATTTGCTAGATACGTATAGTCTTATTACAAGATCTCATTAAAGGAAATTCTGTATTTGTCATGGACAAGTTCGAACAAGTCAGTAAGCCAGTTATTTGGTGGACAGCGAATTGCACTCGTGGAATATAGAACATGGTAGGTCAAACCTTCATGCGAATAGCGATAGGTTTATACATTGCGGTTTAATTCACTCATTTTATTCTCACCATTTGAGTTTTCAGTCGTCTCTTACTTTCAAAATGGTATTTGAAAATCCCATTGTGTACTAGAAAAGATAAAAAACAGGCCCTATTTGCGCGAAATATTAACTGCGGATACCAAAGTTTTAAAAATTTACCAAAGTTTTAAAAATAGGAAATAAGGGCAAGAGTTCCATATGTAGCCTACCCCTCTTAGAAGTTATACATGTAACTTTTGGCCTTAGGATTAGGGTATTTGTTAGTGTAAGGCCATAAATATATTTTTCATGAGGAATTTGAAAGGGAGGTACACAGTGGCGTAGCCAGGTGGGGGCGGGTGCCCTCTATGAAAAAAAAAATGAGTAATCGGGAACTCCTTTGTCCTTCGATTTGGATATCTTTTGCCTGTGATCGGGACATTGGTTGCACCCTACCGGGAAAGTTGCCCCCTCGGAACCACCGGGCTGGCTACTCGCCTGGAGGTACATATGGAACTCTCCGGGGAGCAATTGGCTGCATCAAAGCTGCTATATACTAAATACAGAATGCTTTATATTCTGATGCGGGAGAATGCGTTAAGAATTTTTAAGTGGGCTTTTGGTATTCATGCCTGGTGAGATAGCATGCAGATTTCGATCCCGATTGAGCTTGTGAGAAGGCACAAGCAACACTTAGAATTCCAGCTGGAAATGTAAATATGTGTAAATCCCACGGGTGTGTTATTTACAATCCCAAATCCCGGTTGAGCATCCACTGTGACAATTTGTAGCACAGTGTTTTTTTTTTTAAATTTTATTTGTTAGCAAATCTAAATTTCATTTATCACCATGAGGTGGCTTGTTGCTCCTACCTAAATCTGGCAATTTAGCGGCTTCATTTTGAAAATTCAAGAAAATGCATTAAATGTATCGGCTGACGTGATGTACAGTGACTTGATATGCACTTCAGCATTAGGTTTAATCATCTCAGTTGTAAATCGTAGGTATTTGTCAGATTTGTTTATAGAAATGAACTGAAATGAATTTTAACAACAAGGTTAACGTAAGCACGCAAGAAGTTGAATATAATGTTGATTCATATTCATTTGTTGAAGACGTCAATGGAAAGAGATGCGTGAAAAACGTGCAAACAATGTCTCTTTTGTTGCTACTCTAAGTGTTAAATACAAATCTCTCAGCGGTATGGCGATATCACTGTGGAATTCTATTCTATTTTGAATCCAGAAAAAAACTTCAATCAATAAAAATGCATCCTTGCATTAAATTGTGAGGATAAACTAGGTCAATACCTAAGGGGGTGTGAGTACATTGTGACATAGCCATAATCAGGCACGCTAAAGCCATACTTGGCTGTTTCCACAAGCTTGCAAGTAACGATTGCCGGATATCTGTGGGTTGACGGGAGATTAACAGTACCTCGGGCTGGTTCGGAAAACCACTGACATTGTATGTTTCACTTACGCTCTTTTTGTGATATTTGGTCCAACTTTAATTATTCAGAGTATTTAGGTTGGGATATATAGTTTTACCAGTACAGATCTCCACGTTAATCGTGGAAGGGCGGTTTTAATTCAGTCATAGAAGCTTTAAAATAGCACAAAATGTTTCCCAATTTGTAACTCAAATGCGATGCATGCAGCATCTACTTGCTGTAACAAGAATTCTGTCACAAGTGTTCGTTTTCCAAAACCCGCATTTCCTCATCGTAGTGATATGAAACCTCCTACTCAGCATTACGTAGTGTTTCCATGTATGCAACCCGCAAGTGTTGCCACTTCTGATCGACTGTGGACCATTTTTAGCTCAATTTGTACATTCAGCCAGTAGGAGCACTTGTACGTACTATTATGTTGCTGTTTGAAATGAAATAACAAAATCGTCAAATCACTAGAGTTCAAAGTATGCATTTATGGTAGAACTATATTTTTTTTAGAATTTCTCTCAAATTACACTGGATCGGCTGTATACTAACTACCGAGAACGTTTCGAAGGTTTATTGGACAAACAAGTACAAAAAGAAAACCGCAAACCTTGTTTTGAACTTGCTGCTATCGTAATCGTCCCTATAGAAAACCATGCTTTGATTTTCTGTCGTGCACGACAGAAAATACTAAATCATCATCTTATTACATGAAGACAGCGCATTCGGCTTATTCACTTCAGGTGTGATCTAATACATTGGTAAACATTCTAAATATGAAAAAAACAGGGTTCGAACCCCCCCCCCCTTCCATAGATTTTTTTTATTGCGTTATAACATCAAAGAAAGTTTTGATATTGGACCAAAATATCATCAGATTCTGTTGACGGTTTCTGTAGCTAGAGTTCCACTGAGAATCTTAGACATATATTTTTTCTGATTTGAAAGATTGTAACCCAGAACGATTAATTCCAAAGCCTCTTCATGAACCGAATTTGCCGTTTTGTATTATGAGTGATTGTGTGTATTATATATATTTGCCCATGAGCAGAAGAAATAGAGTTGAAGTGCCGATTACACAATGATTTCTTAATAATGAAGAAAAGTGGGAATTGCTTAATTGTTGTTTGAAAGATTCTTAGTTAAACATCTCAAGTTCGACTGTGAGTCGTGGAAACGAGCTGAAAATGTGGCGGTGACTTAATTTGCTGCTATATCATGTTTGGAAATGCCAGACATTTTATTAATGTCTGTGCAGTGCTGCACTGAGTTTCGGAACTTGCGTAACGTTGTCTGAAGCGAACAATGGGCCACGATCTTGTTTCAGTTTGTGCCAGCAAAGATATTTTTCAGCAGGTTCTACTTGGTTGGAATTTCCGACCATGGAGTTTTCTTCCGACCAAGTTTAACGCAGGGAATATATAGCAAGTAGTAGAAGAAAGTAAATGTATGTCAACATTTAGGCCTAGCTTGAGCTAAAGGCGGGACTGGGTCTTGCCACTCATTGCACTCGACACTGCACTTTGCTAGCCTAGCTTCGCCCCAGCCCTGGGCTAGCCTTGGGTGCTTAGCGTAGTAAAGCTAGTCTGAGCCTAATGACAAGGATTTACTTATAAATAATAATGAATATTGAATGGAGCATTTCATCTTTCCACTCATGAAAATATTCTTACCATTGCACTTATAAACATTAATTATTTGTATACTAAAGAATAGAATTCGCAGGATAGTGGAAGTGGATGAGATGCAAGTTGGTTTTATGCCAGGGAAGGGCACGATAGATACAAACTTTCATTTTGAGGACGTTGCAACATGAATACCTAGCTGTATATGTGTTTTGTGAATTTGGAGAAGGCATTTGGTAGAGCACCGAGTAAAGTGATGGAGTGGGCGCTGGGGCGATGATGAGAAAGAGAGGTATACCAAAAGCAATGGTTGGGGCAGTGACGAGTTTGTAAGAAGGAGCAAAGACAAGAGTGAGAGTGGGGTCTGATTTGTCTGAGGAGTTTGAGGTGAAGGTGGGTGTGCATCAAGGTTCTGTACTGTCGCTGTTGATATTGCAATTGTGATTGATGTGGTTACGGAGAGTGCAAACGATGGAAGGATGAACTTGATAGTTACTGGGGAACAGCCAGGTCACTTAGCTCTCACATTTCAGATTTTGTTGAAACAGGTATGAAATTATTGCTCTGGTCATACTGAAGCCCAAAATGCAGGATCCGATTGAGGGTATATGTTAGACTGTCAATTAATTAATGCTTTGAGGAATTAAAAAAGTGCACTCAGAATTTCTATGCCCTCACGGACATAGTAGGCCCCATGTCACTGGGGAAGATGCATAAAGTAGGCTGAAAATTACAGAGTCCGCAAAAATATCCTTAAGTTGCACAAGGTTTTCCAAAGTTGGCGAAATCTGCCATTCGGCAACTTCAGGTGACTTTCCAAATTTTTCAAATCTTTGCTTTACTTTACGCAATTTTCCCAGTGACATGGGGCCTCATAGTGCCACATGTACCTTTTGGGAAGAGATTTTTGTTCCAAAAATTCCTGCATGTTGTGGGTATTATAACAGCAACGAAGTCTTAAGATATGAAGCGCCATCCTCTGGCTAAAGCGGGTTAAAAATGATAGAAAGTCTTTAGATCGAAGTTAAAATAGAAACAAAAATACAAATAGTGTTGGTCAATATCTGTGTTGGGGAAAACATTTAAGATCCAAACCAGCAAGATATGAATAAGGAAACTCTATACCTTTTGAATGTATTTTACAGCACTAATTTTAAATCTATCCCAACGGAATCAACGGACTGAAAGCCAATGTTTAAGAGGGATCATAATATTCTTCACTCTACAGGAGCATGTAAAGTTTGTAATCACGAAAGTGAATGGTCAGCTGTGGAATCTCTCGCTGGATGGGATGCAGACTTTTAGAGCAGTGTTTCCCAACCTTGGATCTCGGGCTTATCAGAAGCGGTTCGCGAAGCTGCCTTTGAAAAAAAATAATATATTGGTAAGTAAATACCAAAGTTGTTACTAAATGTTTGGTAGTCGCCACATGCTTATCATTTTACAAATTGGATCGCAAAAAGGTTGGGAAACCCTGGTTTAGAGTTCTAAGAGAAGACATGTTGCTAGGGACTGAGTCGCTTTGTTAGTGAACAACTTATCAACTTTTTGAACATCTTATCACAAAAAGTGGACTTTTTGTATCTAAATTTTGGACCCTTTTATAAAAAAAAATAGCAAAGGTGGACCGCTAATCCCTTTTTGTGAAATTTGGAATCGTGGTGCAACCGCACCCCTTGCGTAAGGTCCTGCACCAGGGTCATTTTGTACATAAATGAGTGGCAATGTATTTAGTGGTGTGAAATCTTTATCTGCATAACAAAGCCATATGCGGTCGGTTACCTTGTATAAATTGAGTTACAAGGCCTTGATCCGCATTCATTGATCCGCTAATACAAAGCCCTGGCGTGTAAAGCAAGCCTTAAAGAGACACTGGCACATTTGAAAATAGTGCGCCCTCAAGATTTTCAAAATCGATATTTTTGCATGATTGTAAAGCTTTTATATACATTAGCCTTCGCCTGAAATGATTAAGACCAAATCAGTGTCCTTATGGGTAAACAGGACGATTTTATAATTAATGTCGCCGGCGACATTAATTCAGCAGACGACGGAAATGGTGTTTAACTCATGAAAACGCACGCCGTGTGCATGTTTCCCACGGCATGCACCCAGTTTGACTGGTCCGTGACCTTTGTGGTTTTAATACCATTGAGTACACGTCTATGATTTTCATGTAATATACACATTTGTTGATTAAAGTAATGGAAAACTTAAAAGTTAGCCTACAAATTACTTGGATGTCTTTAACATCTTATTAACGTCCCTATCTGTTTTTGAGTATGTTATTTTTATGTGTAAAATGTATCTCTATTCTTCCAATGGCCTAGACTATCATTTGAGAACAAATTGAAGAAATTTCATAGTTTGTGAAAATGTGCCAGTGCCGCTTTAATGTCCTTTTCAAATACAAGTTGTAAGGCATGTTAAAGGCCACGAATGCATGAATTGCCCGTACACTGGGACAAATGCGCTTTCAAAATTATTGGCAAGTCCTCACAAGTAATGATTTGTGTAAGTTGTGTGTGATTTACATCTCCAGTGACAGATGAATTCCATATAGCACTCACGAATTAAGTAGTTTTAATAACATACGTAAATGCGTTGGTGGCATCTTACACATTGATATGGGTCATAATCTGTTTTCAAACGTCTTTGAACCATGATGCCTTATTTGTATTTCTCATTGATATATTAAATTTAGGAATTGATGTGGCTAAAAATTCTAATAGTTTTTATAGTTTATAGCTACATACTTCCACCAAGTATGTAGCTGGATTTCTTTGAATCATTTTAAATGTACTTCAAATGATTTAAACCGTTGTTTCTCAAAGTGGTCCAAGTGTCGATACAGCTGTGTGATACTAAGCCTTCGACTAATATTTTAAAGGAAATTATAATTGGTTAATAGCACTTTTAGTGACCTTCGATATGTTACATAACACATGATGTAAAAATAGTAGCGATTTTTTTTGAATTTCCGTGGCCTATCAAAGTAATGCCGTTGTCATATTGGTTTTTCTTTAATACAGTTCTTTGTGATTCAGGAATTGACGTGATTGACGTCGACATTTAGATCATTTCGATGGTGTTCTGACGAGAACATAATAGAACTTCATATAATTTATGTAAGATTATCCTTGTAAAACGCAGTTTAAAAAGGTAAGTTTAAAAACTGAGCTTCATACTATATAGCATACGTGATTTGTTATGCTTTCCAAATTGCATGTCAAACACTCTGGAATAGATTCAAATGTTACCCTACCGATTCCAAAAATAATAGCAGGCACGATCGGATTCGGTCTCTAAGGCTATGGAAAATTGGATTGGAAAGGACTGAATGACAGGGTTCATTTTAATTCCCCAACACTCATCGTCCTGCTCTATAGACCTAACTAGACGGTTCAATGTTTGAACATAGATATTAACCCTGCAACTTTTGATTCAGCATTTTACAACGGTACCGACGTTGTTGGCCATTTTAAATAGAAATATTCTTATTGGTTCAGTTTGTAATGTAGTAAACTAACAATATCGATTTCAAATAATGAAGAATCGCAGAAAAGAATTACATGTGTGATTAAGCTGTACTTTCCCTGAATTATTCTCCCATTATCTTAGTCTAAATCATTCGTACATTAACCATTCCAAGTATATTACCTTTCTGAATTATCTTCTATTAATAGTATTATATTTATTCCATTAACTGATGTTAACTTTTTATCATGTTCATTCATTTCGTCACTGGACGTAGTCAAGTGGTAATTTTTATGATTTGACTAATCGATAAATTATTTATCACCGCTCTATAATATCCATCGTAGGATAGTTGCAAAATTCATTATGTATCATAAACACACCATTGAGCCCTTTAGGTTTGGTAAGTGTATGCAATTGGACGAATGAGGTTAATTTTCACTTCTGCTCATGTTCTCACGATCTTCATGGAAAACAATATAAAACTATACTGAGATGACGAGCATGCATGTCAACAAAATCTACTCCGTATGCCTGACCCTGAATGCTTTAACCACGACGTGTGTGTTATTTAAAGTTTCAACAGATAATGGTTAAATACATCTAAATAAATATCGTGACGATATCTCTTGAAATGTGGATCTAATACCAAATGACTACATCATCGTTCGTTCGTGGATGCTGACAACTGCGGAAAATGCTTCCTAAGAAAATTTAGAGTAACTTCCACCTCTAAAATGAAACTAAGTAAAAGTGGTCAATTCTGACAATATTGCTTTATATGAAATGTGCTTGGAGAGAACCCTACATTTTCGACCTTTCCTAGTATACGCAAATAGATCCTTTAAAAGCTAAAAGGGGATACATGTGGTTCGGACAAAGTCACAGTTCGTATGACGTTACTGCATATAAGTTAAATTGAATAAAAAACACAATATTTGATATTATATTTCGGAATGACGTTATCAAGCCATGTATTTTCCACACAACGATGATCATTCTGCCTCTTAATATAAGATCAGATTTATAATTTAGTCCAATTAAGAAAGGTTATTGGCGATTATTCAACTGAAAACGTCTGGCCATTAAAGACATTCAAGAAACACATCACAGTTGGGTGGGCGCAATATTCTCTTCTTAATTAATTTGACATGGTAGGCACACTATTCGGTTATACTTAACAGTACCGTGAGATGACAGGTGTTAATATACAACCTTAAATCAAAATGTGAAAAGCATGTAGAATATTTTCTATAGTTGAGTTTTACTTTCTAAATAAATAACATTTTCCCCGGGCATTTTCCTCATTTCAATGTACGTTTTGTACTTGTCAATGTCATCAGTCAATTTCCATTTAATAACATATGCTATTTGGGTAATTACAATTATGGTACATTGACAATTTCATGTCTTGGTACGTATGGGCTTATTTTGATCACAATCGAAAGTTTTATCAAATTTGACACTGGGGTATTATGCGCTATACGCGCCCATTGAACACGATGCCAAGGTTCCAAAACATTAATTCACGCGTCCATTGAAAACAATGCTAAGAATCCAGTACCCTAATTCACGCACCCATTAAACGCAATGGTATAGTACAATACACGAATTCACGCGTCCATTTGAAAACAATACTATTACAATATAGGAAGGCATAAAAAGTTAAACCAAGTTTAAGGTGATTGTTCACATATCTGCAATTACAGAGAATTTAAAACACTAGTTTTAATCTAGTGTTGGTAGTCTAGCGTTAATAATCCTAAAAAATGCTAGGTTTAGCTTAGCTGTGTAGCTTCTAACAAAAAGTGATCGTTCCCGTAGTTGTTGTCATTCAAAACAAAACAATGCGTAACCTCGAAGTACTTGTGTTACTGGGCTATCTACACAAGACACCAGATCCGCATCAGATGCGGATCGATGTAGTCCTCGTTAGTCTTTGGCTTACGGTCATGTCAAAACAAGCGTGCACATCGAAGGCCCCTTCAAGGACACATGAACTAAGATGTAACAGACAGAAACAAAATCTAAATAGCGGCCATCGACAAGCCTGTTTCGTACGTGTCATTCTGTAACTAGATCTAACAATTATTCAGAATTATTGGTGATCAGTACTAGGGTAAATATAAATTTATTAAAATTACAGAAGTAAATAAGGAAAAAACATTAAACTCGGGTTAACTCGCTGACACCCGGCAGTTGTCACGAACTCATATAATAATTATGATTTTTTTTCAACCATTTTCATCAATTTCATGCAGGCGTCCGTTTTGAAGCCGCTTTACTTCAAAATCACTTTACTGATATAACACCCACGGCAGATTCCACACTGACCCAAAAGTAATGCAGATATTTACAAGCTTTCCAAATAGAATTTAACATCGAAATACGGGACAATTATTAAATGAACAACTGACTGCCCAAAGCTGAATTTACTCTGGTAGCCAGGGAAGTAATTAATGGCTAGTACCATAACAAGTAGGGGTGTTCATGTTGTGTGTATGGTTTGAAGTCTTGATCATTGTAATTCTTAGAAATACGATAATGGTAATGGTGATGGTACTAACAACGACAGCAAGAAGAACAGTAACAACAAGAACATCAACAACAACAATAACAATAATAATATGTTGCTATTGCCACTATTACTACTACTGCCACTACTACTACTACTATACTACTACTACTACTACTACTACTACTACTACTACTACTACTACTACTACTACTACTACTACTACCACCACTACCACTACTACTACTACTACGACTACTACTACTACTACTACTACTACTACACTACTACTACTACTACTACTAGTAGTAGTACTACTAGTACTACTTTTCTTTGGGGCAGAAGATCCCCGGTTCGAGCACCGGCGGGGCTACTTGATGGGATTTAATTGGGTACCAATTCTGGATTTGATTTGTAATAACTATTGGTTAAAACTGGAATTCCGCTCGCCCCGTGGTTCATTTGGACGTGGGCAAACGAACCATGAGAATACCCCGTCCTTCGTAGGGGACGTTAAGCCGCCGGTCCCATATACATTGAGAATCACGCCTGTATATGTAATCGCAGCCAGTTTCGATATTAAGAGTAGGGTGAAAAACCCTGGCTGTCCCAATTCGTCCTGGATCCCTGGGCATCATTGGGAAGCAGTGTCTGAACACTGAATGATCTACCCAGGCTAAATAAGACAGAAATAAATAAATATTAATAATAATAATAATAAATACTACTACGACACAAGCAGCTTTACAATTATATCATTTATAATAATAGCTTGTACAATGGTCAATCAGGTATTTGACATCATTACTCTACCTTACTGCATTAAAACAATTGACAAATGGAATTTAGATATCGATGATGGAAATTATATTGGTGCTCTTTTTGTAGATCTTACTAAAGTATTCGATATGGTCAATCACAAGATAATCATTGTCAAATTATCTGCAATTGGTAGATGTGTTTCAATAGAAAAGTACCACGTCAAATTCATGCAATATTATATTAGGTGTCCCCCAGGGTTCATTACTTGGCCACTCCTATTTTTACTTACTTTTATCAGTGACGTGCCTGGGTATATCAAATATTCCACTGTTAATACATTGATTTATGTAAGCCATAGTAACGTAAAATTAAATTAATATATGAATGAAGACCTACTGTATCTCTAAATGGCTTGATATAAATCTTATGAAGGCTAATATAAGTAAAACAAAAGTAATGATGTTCTTGGGACTCCTAAAAATAGCAACGTTCCCCTGTTTAATGGTGTCATGGATGGTGCCGTTGTTGGAAATGCTAAATCTATTTTATTGCTCAGTGTTATATCTGATGAAAACCTGAAATGGAATGATCATGTTAATACTATTTGTCGCAAAGTGTGCAATAGCCTTGGTGTTATGAGAAGAATCAAACATTACATTCCCCAAAAGTCCCTAATAACGATTTATAATACCATGATCCTTCCACATATTAATTATAGTATTCTCATATGGAGCAATTGTAGTGATACAAATCTTTAAAAAAATCAGAAGCACCAAATTGCCGCCATTCAAATCATTTTAGTCGTGCTCTTTCGAACACACATGAACTATATGCTTAGAGATCTTGGCTTTTATGGACATTGGAAGTCGGTTTTCCTATGCTACAGGTTTCATGATGTTTAGAGTTTTGAATAATATGGCTCCGTCTTACCTAAATAATGCTTTTTGTGCAATAAATATGATCCATTCCATTAACACAAGGCAAAGTAAAGCTGGCAATTTGTATAAAGCGCAATATAAATTGTGGTAAAAGAACTTTCCATGCATTATAAAGGCTGTGTTTGACGGAACGTTGTATCACAATACATCCGGAAAGCCAAACGGTTTTTTTACCTTTTAAATTGATGTTTAAAAAGACATTAAATTGTAGTTTTATATTTTCATATTTTAAGTTCAACTTGCTCAGTACTTATCTATATTCTTTGAACTTGAATTATCTGTTCATTATCTGTTCATTATCTGTAAATAAATAAATAATAATAATAATAATAATAATAAATTACAAACAACAACAACCATTACAACATTTCGGTCCATGTTTATATATATTAAGTCCATGCATAAATGACGTGCCGAGAAAAAATATTAGCAGACCACAATAGCCACAAGAATGTCAACATACGTGCTTATGAACACCACCGTTATTTTCATATCTTTATTATCTCAAAGCATGTACCTAACCCGTGTATCCTTGCAACACGAACACTCCTAGTAATCGATGTTATTACCAAGGCGTTTCAGTTCATCAAAAGAAAAACATATCTTTGGTTTGATTAGATCTGGCCCAGAAGCATTTCATTGTACAAGATTGATGAGAAATGAGCTAAGATGGCTTCAGGGATGGTCTTCCTCTGACTCGGGTTTCGATGTAGTTTTCATCAAGTCTATATTTAGATCATAGGAACGATGCGTATTAAGGGTAGAAGTTACTTTTGGGTTTCTAAACAAGCTTTATTTTCGGGATTATGTTCATTTGGAAATTTAGTTTTAATCGAGGCTACTTTTGGCATTCATTGCAATTAAACGTATATAGATTCACCCATCGTGTCACCTCTAGTACTTTTCCGAAGGTATAGCTCTGTCCACTACCTTAGAGAGCGCGTGTGGTCTAGCGGAGAAAGTGCAGGACGCGTGATCAATAGACCGTAAAATCGTGAGTTCGAGCCCACTACGGTCAACGTGTTTGTGTCCCTGGGCAAGATACTTAGTCTCAATTGCCGCGTCCACCCAAGCGACATCTGGGGAGTTGCTATGGGGGAATATTACGGATCTAACTGCTGGATAGGCTTGTGCGCTTGTAAGCATGTCTTCGATCAGCCACCTAAATGAAGCGAAATGATCGTGACGATTTCTTGAAGGCGGCGTAATAAGAATTGTGAGGCGCTGTGTGCTTTGTAGAGCGCCATAAAATGCTCCGTTATTATTATTATTATTATTATTATTATTAATGAACATTTTTAATTTTTTTGATAAAAATTAAAATACCGCGCTAAATCAATTTCTCTTGAAAAACTGTTTTGTCCAATAGCCGCAAACATAAATCAATATGAAAAGCATTCAAAAACGCATTTACAGTTACATATCTCTCAAAACATTCGAGAATCGTATTTGCTTCAAGGTATTAATGTACAGTTGAGTTGATGTTACTGACTTTTGAGCGCCCGGGATTTTGGATCTCAAAGGAAACCCAAAAGTTTTTGCACTCTCTATGCATAATGAAAAACCGGATTATCTTAGTTTCTTTCATGAAACAGGCGAGCCACATTCTGCCTCCTCTCCCAACAATGACGCTGTCAAAACTTTTCCTCCGGTGACACGATGGGTTGAATCTACTATAGTAGTAAATATAAAATGAACAAATACAGGGTGGATAAAAAAGACAAACCCCAACACAGAATTGATGCGTAAAAAGTAGTATCAAATTAATTATGCACTTTGTAGTCTATTTACTATGACAAAAATTAATGACAAAATTAATCAGTTGCTTTACCCGTTAATGTCACTATGTTAAAACAAATCACTCACGTTGAAAATTATTGATTTTTTATTCAAAATTCATACAACATAAATACATATTTATTTATTTATTTACTTACATATTTGGCTAAGAACCTCAAATGGAACAATATACAATGTACCGACATATCAAGAAATATAAAAGTAAACTAAAATGGACTTTTTCACTATTTTTACAGTTTTGACCCATAACTCCGAAAACTATAAGCCATAGCTAGTATACAAATATTTAATGATCATTAGGATCTTGTGAATCTATTGGCCCCCAGGTGAACTGAGGGCGTGGGGTACTATTTTCCGAGACCGAAAAAAATTTTTTCTTTTTTTTGGTTTTGTATATCATTTCATGAATAGTATTGTGTGTTCATTGATTGGTTAAAAGTGAAACTGAGCCCGAGGCCGACTAACAAAAATAGCCTTGCCTGTACTGTACCCTGTAGGCTAGGCTAGGCGAGGGCTAGGCTCTGCAAGAGCTTGAGCATTGACTGTCTTTTAGGCAGAGTGAAAGTCCGGCCCCACTTACGACATCACCCCTTTTTCGGTAATACTGACGCTGATCTGTACAAATTTACTCCCGGAGTTAATGCATAGCTTGCATATAGCATGTATGCTCACCTTTCTGTTCATGTGTTTCCGTGCACAGTCATGCAGTGATGCATCGTTGATATCATTCAGCGTTGTCCATTCCATGGCATTAAAATAAAAACACCGCGGGGAATCACCGGTGTTTATTTACACAACTCCACGAACACTGACAGAACATACGTAATTCTTTTTTTTTGTATTCTCACTTATCGTGCAGAAGGTTTCCACCGGTGTTATTGGAACGGGGCGGCAGTCCATTGGAGTTGTTGCTAAGGGTCTTGTCGACGCGAAATGAGCCTCAACAATGCGTCAAAGTCCCTTTTAGAGCCATAACTAATACGAACGTTTACAAGAAGTGAGAATACTGTAAGAGTCTGGTACTCCATGCAATCACGTCAACCGTCGTAGCTAGTCGTATTGCCCACAGCGAAAGAACCGACAAAGGAAATGATAAAACGGGTTTATCGAGGCCTACAGGGAAATAGGCGCCCTATTTCCCTAGGAAAATAGGCGTATATTCCCTGTGATCTCTCTTTCGCACTCTTTCTCGTAAAGAGTTAAACTATTTGTGGTCATGTGACGCACGTTTAACCAATCAAGGAACATCAATATAAATTCATTAGGGATAAATGAAACTATACCTTTTTGGAATCCTTGTAACCAGACAAGCATCATGGTGTGCTTTTCAACATAATCGGAACATTTTAAAATGTTGACCCCTGTATAACCTTGAAACCCAAGCTGGGGTCCATTAAGGGGGGTTGACAAGTGCTTCCATACAATTTTATGGATTATCAATGCCTACTAAAGTACTTGTGTGCAAAAAATTACAATTTTATCCGGAAGAGCACACTCTTTTTCTAAGGTACCCTGCTATATATGATTTTACGATGTACATACCAACTGGTGAGCAAAAAATCATACTGGGCAAAATAGGAGAACAATAAAGCTTGAGAAGAATATCTTTGTTTTGGTTGCCAACACTGTTCTGAGGAAGCCTAACAGTTAATTGCAATTTTAGTTAACACTGGGACACTGTTCATTCCATCCTGAACACAAAGGGAGACGTAAACTGGTAACTGTACAAAGTTTAGTGTTAGAAACAAAATATACAGGGATATGTTTGTTTTTACGGCGACAAATGCACATAACTTGGCACTTTTGTGGATTAAGTTGGAGTGCATTGTTTTCTGACCACCAATAAAGCTTTGCAAGGTCATTTTGGAGAATTTGAACATCATAATCTTCATTAATGGTGCGAAAAGGTGTCATCTGCATACTGGAAAATTTTAGATCTCAAATGAAGATGCAGATCATTGACATAAATATTGAAAAGTAGGGGCCCCAAGACCGAGCCCTGAGGCGCACCTGAGAGAACAGCAACAAAATCAGACATTTGGCCACGAAAAACAACCATTTGCCTGCGGTTTAAAATAAATGGCGAAATCCAATTTAATAAGCGGCCCCTGATGCCATAAGTACGATGCAACTTCTCCAAAAGAACTGTATGAGAGATGGAATGCTTTCCAACATTTTGCCAACAATTGATGTAAGTGTAATGGGCCGATAATTTTTAAGATCACAACGATTACCCTTTTTGTAGATTGCCAGACGATAAAGATATGTTAAAAATACGTGCAAGGACAGGACTGATGGAGTTAGCACACAATTTTAGCATGCGACAAGAAATTTCATCAGGGCCGACTGCTTTATCAGGGGAAAGCTTCTTAAGGTTTTCCAGAACCATCTCATTTGTTATAATAAAGTGACTAATGAAAAAAATATATATAAATATAAAATAATTACAACGAATAGAAATTTCTTGACAATATTATTATTAAGAACAATGCAGACCCGTACGCAGGGAGGGGGTACACAAAGGAGGAAAAATGGTCCACTTTGTGCCTATTTTAAAAAAAAACGCAAAACAACTTTAGAGAAAATTTGACAAAAAAGGCCATAAGATGGTGATAAGATGTTCAAAAAGTCCATTTTAGGGCGTTTGGTCCACTTTTACCAAAAAAGTACACTTTTTCGAAGTCCCGCACCCCCCCAAAAAAATCCTGCGTACGGCCTTGAAACAATGCTGGAAATTAAATTCCAAGGGTGACCCCAAAAAGCCATATAAAAATAGCTTGTTTCCGTTGGGGCCCAAGTAAACAATTGTCAGTCATTATAATTTTTTTTTTAAATAATTAAATACAAATTTAAAACAAACATCCAACCTCTATGATAAATCCAAATTGCACTAAATATTACACATTTACAGTCCTAAAAGCACGCACTAAATACAAATACCCACCATCAAATAGATAACGTAAATGTGCGTTGAACAACATAAACGACACAGAATACCCCTTCAAAAAATATACACGATGTCATTATTAAAACCCTGCTTCTGCATCAACAAGATATGGCTTTAGTTACTTCTTGCATTTTACACAAGTCCAGCTCGTCCTTCCGTCTGACGTCTTTGGAGAACATTGCACCTCTGTGATCGGCCATTTCGTCATCCTGGCGCGTTGTATCTCGTTGAAAGCAGCAGCAGTAGCAGTGATGCTATCCTGAAGTTGCCTCAGCTTCGCAGGATATTCTTGTCTGTAGACCTTCTCTACCTTTCCCCATAGAAAATAGTCCAGTGGTGTCAAGTGTGGGGATCAATCTTCCTGATGCTCGAGTCCAATAACACGATTACAGAAGAGTTCCCGAATCCTGTTGCAAACTGAGAAAATCTAGTGAGCTGTTGCTCCGTCTTGGGAGAATAAAACTCGAGAAATGTTCCATTGCTCTGCAGATGAAATAATTGTTGTAAAGCCGGGTCAATGTGTTGGTTGATTAAGTCCACATACACTCGGTCGTTGACTTTGCTGTTCAGGAACACAGAACATATGGAAGTGTTGTTTCCAGCAAGTCCAGCAAAGACCATAACGTTGCGTTTATCATTGGGTCGATCATAAACAAATGTTGGTGATTGTTAACTGCATGGTTGGTGGTTGTTAACTGCATGCATGCGCGTACATTTGGGCAAGGAATCTTCGTAAAGGAACTCCTGGCTTCAAAGGATTTCGGTACGGTGCCAATGGAAAACCTTCCTTGTCATCGATTAGTTGGTTGACCTAAATCCTTCCTTTGCATTAGCAATAAAATTTGATTGATTGATTGAAAAAAAGTTTAATCTTGACAGGCCTACAAAAGAACTTTGAATATTTTAATATTGTGTTTTGTTCTTGGTGGTGTGTGAAGAAAATTGTAACGGCACTCCTGGAAATCGCATTTATGGACGAATAATAAATAATAATAAGATTGCATTTATATGGTGTTCTACAGAGAACACACCACCTCACAGCAAAGCAAAGAAAAAATACAAAATAACAAACGTAAAATAGAGAATAATACCGATTACTAAAAAATCAAATTAACAAAATTTTAAATATCAGGAAGTAAGTGTGATTTTAGAAGCCGTTTACAGACACTGGTGGTCCGTAGTGTAGGATGCCCCTCTGAGTTAACGGGAATCTTGTTCCAGAACTTGGGAACCTGATATAGAGGACGTCATTTGAAAAATTGAAACAGATAGAGCAATTAAAATAGTTTTCTCACTTAAATGTAGATGAATAAATGAGTTTCCAATTAAATGGATAAGCAGAGCGATAATAATAATGATTTAAGAATAACAAAAATGTGGAAATGCCTATTTCTAGCTTATAAATCAGACTAAATCAAAGCTTATACAATTCCATATAACTACTTTAATTAGGAACAAAAACACTAAATTGTGAAAAAATGAAGTATTTGAGGAAATTTGTCATACCATCTTCCACAAATAGACATACAGCGATGGTGACTCAAAACCTACACTAAACAGCTGATTGTGGTTTACACCTGTACAGAAAAAACAAAGATCAACAATATTTGTGTTTGAAAACAAATGGTGCACAATATTACACTTATAAATTATTCACAGGGAAATGCTTTTTTGATCTCAAGTCGGAATTTTGATACGCAGGTATTAGTCCAGGCTACAGACCATGTGACCTTGTTATACCACATTATAATGTTTTTCAACGGTTTCTAGAACAGTTTTTTCCTGCTGAATCTGAATCCGATGGATGCCAGACGAAAAACCTTGAGCATTTTCAAAGAAACGCAAAAATTCAAAATGGCCACCCAAACACTAAAAACTCACATGTTAATTACTCAAATCTTGTAATTGTTTGGCCTGTCCAGTCAAAAATTCATTAACCACCTAATTAAGATGGCCGCCAATACAACAAAGCATCTGATATTTATCTACTTTTGACCGTAGAATGGTATCTTGGTATATACCATTGCTTTAGCAATCAATATATTAATTGAAACCATTATGAATAGCTTTCAACAATTTGATAATCAAATCAATAAATCATTTAAGATGGCTCCAAACTGGCAAAATTCATTACTACATATAGCCAAGAGCTGCCATGTTTGTGTATATCACCATAACTGATTCAGAGCAATTTAAATATCATAACATAATCAAAGTGATTGATATCTGCAAGATACCATCCTAGATAGGCGTTCAATATGGCTGCAAATGTCAATCAGTAAAAATCAGTAATTCATTCACGTTGTAGGCTAAAGATATATATATATATTGTGATTTGTAGTTGGAATATCACTACCAAAAATCCCAGTAAGGCTATCTTAAGTGTCATTGAGTCGTTATTCATCAAATATCCCAATATGGATGCCAATGGACGCTCAAAACCTACCAACAACAAAGAAACATATCTCTAGCCTATTAGTGATCGGAATTTCGCCGCTCAGTAAGTGCCATTTCCGGCCATATTGGATAACCATCTTGGATGGCATCTTGCATGTATCGATTTCTCTGATTACCTAATGATGTGAACATGGATCTGATTGACTTACAAGGATATACACAAACATGGCAGTACTAGGTTAGACACAGCTATCATCTTAGAGTATCGGAAGCCATCTTGGATCCTCTAATGAAGGAATTTATAATCAAATTTAAAAACAAATATTTATTATGGTTTTAATTAATTTCTTGACTGCCAAAACACCAGGATAGATTCCAAATTACCAACCTGTAGTCAATATTAGATCACGATCAGGCACTTTATTGTATTGACATGATTGACGGCCATATTGAATCCATTGATTACGTGGTTACAAAATCATATGTTAATTGGTCACAATGAATGTTTTAACGAGACAGGCTGAAAAATTGCAACTTTTGAGTGAAAAAAGATGATTGTTTTGTGTTTTGGTGGCCATTTTGATTTTTTGCTTTTCTACAAAATTGCTCAAGGTTACTCGTCTGGCATCCATCGGATTTAGAATCAGCATAAAAACTGGTCTAGAAACAGTTAAAAAACATTATATATCTAATAAAACAAGGTTGATATTAGTTATCAATGAATCTGTAGCCTGGACTATATAGAAATTACAGAATCAGATAAAAAGTATTGCCTTGTCTTTAATACACGGAATTCAAGCCAACCACTTGCAGGTTATGTTCGCATATCCATACCAGTAACAAAAATACAAAAATATGAAATTTGATTATTTTTTCGATGTTTCGGATTAGCAAATCGCTACTTATCCCTTTAAGAGAATAAATGTACAGTTTTGGGAACTGGTACTCTCTTTACGACGAATTGAACCAAGGCGATGCCATTATTTTAAGTGGAAGAACAAGGCCCGAGGCCGAGTTCCCGGCCTCTTCCACGCCAAAATAATGCCATCGCCGGTTTCAATTTGTCGTAAAGAGAGTTCCAGTTCTCAAATCATACCTTTATTCTCATTTTTAAACAGATTTCTAATTTCAGGTAAATCTTTAACCTAATTTCGCGATCTTTATGGCTTTAAAGGAATGCAACTACCCAGTGAGAAAAATCGAACAACCCGTTGAACGTAAAGAATAGGCAACGAGACGCAAAGCTGGTAGGCGCGCGAGAAAGAAGCAAAACGCAGTATGACGCGAACGTATCACCCTCCAAATAACCTCAATACGAATTAAATAATACCCGGTCTAACTTGCAAATTTGAACCCGGGCAGGAACCAAAAAATGCGTAGATTCTCACAGCTATTTAAAGGTCCATGGCCCGATCGCTAATAGCCTCGTCCCCAGAAGCTCCAGATTTTACCGGAAGTAGTCAAGATTTCGGTATCAGAAGAAAGCTACTATTTTTCTCATTTACCCTGTGAAATATTAGAGCCAAAGGATGTTTGGTTTGGAAGTTATGAGCGAAAATATGCCCCATTTTGGTCGACCAATATTAATTTTACAGAGTACTCTGTGGGGCTTACAAAATCACGTTTTTAGCTCTCACATCAAAATGGATTGAAATATCGGCGCGAAACTTTACAGATGGGGTTTTGGAGTGAAGGCCAATCTATCAAGATGAAAACTTCATATCCTTAAATCGGGCCATCCCCCTTTAAGAATCATAATTAGTGTTGGTGCTTCATAGTTTTGACATGAAATATATTTCTTTGTTTTGGTGTTCCGCTTAATTTTTGACTCGCCCTGTATATCATTTCACTGTTGTATACCACAGCACTTACCATCTAAGCCCTACATTAACCAAAGTCATTACAGGATTGATGTCCAATTCCATAAGATGGGAACAAATCGCGTGTGTTCTTTTGTTCTTTGTTATATTGCTCGTGGAAATTCATGCTGTCGTCGACGGATTAATATGAACTCACGTTAGTATATTATGTTTTACTAAGCGTATATAGTATGTCTAAAATAAGGTCAATAATATGAATGCCGGTCATTTGCTTTGTTGCTTTGTTTTGTTTTTGATAGCTATTTTGGGTGAAGAAAGTGATATTGCATTTTAAGCTTGAATACTAGAATGACCACATGACCACTTGAATAAAGCATAAATGAACATGCGCATTAGGTTTGCTGACAGCACTGTGTACTTAAGTCACTTTATTATTCCATATGTATGGACTGTTCATATATTAAAAAGCAAACGCAAAAACCATATTCTGTTCACAAATAAAAATATACCCTTCCCCGCACCTTCCTTTAATGGGCAGTTTAACTCTATCTAGCCTTTGCCAAGCCCGCTGGGGCTATGCAATGAAACAATGAATACAGGCGTGCACAATGGAAGACTCGAGGGAGTTTCATTTCCTACATCAGTAATCAACATCTGTAGCGTATCTCATTCAAGCATCAGTGAGAGTAAGAGTTTAAGTCGTAGAGGCGCTGCCTTTAACCAGCTTTACTAATCTACAGAGCTTCCACTTCATATACATAAACTGGCTGGCTACTGCGCATCATCCTCATCCACATCAAGCGGGTACCAAAATCTACCTCTAGGTGTGATCATCATCACACATCAAGCGGTGTAGATTGCCGCCTATTTTCAGACGCCATCCAAAATTGGATTTCAGCTTTTGCTTTTTTGAGTGAATGTATGTGATTGCGGAAAACCTTTGTGTGTTTGCATCAATGCCGACTGCTACTTTTCCTGCAATAAGACATGATATTTAATCTAATACACTAAAGGTTATGCATGATACGTATATGTTGTAAACAGAAGTTTACTTTTTTATATTGGTATCCACCTCTGACCTATGTGAACGAAATTCCTTGATAGATTCCCCGCCGTGTTTTGCTAGTTTCATCGGCGTGAACGCCAGGATATGATAATACTTATTGATAGGAGTTGAGTACCAGCTATTATTATTCAAGCCCATGAGCAATTCGGAGAAGCGGTGCCAGTACTGCTCAGGATAAGAGACAAGTCTAATACAAATTTCGGAGGGGTTGACGATAAGTGCTCCAGCCATTGGTGATATTATATATCAGAGCCTCCTAAACCCATCATGAGCATTGTGAAGGAAGTAGTGGTTGTATTGAAACACTGTTTTACCGGCTGCGAAGTGCAATGCCGGACCCAGGTTCACGACTAGCCAACGGCTTGGGGTGCCATCAACGTACTCCTCCTCAACCTCACCACCATCACCATCATCCGAAGCAAAAATTGGTCAATTGCGCCCGCGAAATGGAAATTCTTAGTAAGGTAAGTAGTTGATAATCTGGTTGGCATTCTCTACACGTACTTTTACATGAACGCACGTGGGTCTTTCAGCGATGTGTGAAGCAAACACACTTGGAGCACATGTTTTACACGTGGATTAACACATTGTTTTGAAAGCACTAGATTTTATTTATGTCTCTTCTTCAGCGCTGCGATATAGTGGCGGCTTTCCTAGCTGTCACTTCTATTGATATAGCTTTACGTTAAGAGCTTGAGTATCACTGTTGAAATGCTTGCGAAAAAAATGACCCTTCTTTAATGTACGCAGCTGTGGAGATTGCATCAAAGCACGAGACTCGCGCAAAATGTCGACTTTTTGAATCCATGTACGCTGTTCACCATATTTTCGTTATTTCTACAATACATAGTTTATTTTACACGCCTGACATTTGCGGACGGTGTTATTTTGATTTCTAATAACCATGTAAATATAATCTATTAGCTATTCAATTCGACAGGCGTACATGATTATCTATGAGTCAAAATTTAATTAGTGGATGTAATATGACTTTTCAATCTTCCGTGTTAATTCGCATGCAAAAACCAAATTCCTCAGCATGGACATATGCCTGTGTAAAGGTAATGATCTGCGACCCGGTAGCTTGTGATTGAATTTCACAGGTCGTGCACAAAGTCTGATACGTTAAAATTAAAGCGTTCGGTCGAAAAACCAGAATCCCTGAATTAGCGCCAACGATTTCATTAATGCATGGCTGGTCGTCCAACCAGTAGAAGTGTATTGTATTTCATGTGTAACTATATGGCTTGAATTTTCATAAACCTTTGAACAAGATACTTGTCAATGGTATACTAAAAATAACAAATCATTCTTACTAATAATTTGTCTTTATAGAGCCTTTTAAATATATATTTTTTACGATCTATATATAATTTGACATGTTATCAATCAATGCTTGTTTCTTTGTGAAGCACTTTAAGAGTGTCAATCATATCTGAATTAAATCGATGAATTATTGGGCGCGTAGTTAATGACATAGGCATTTTATGATCTCAATTGGCGTAATGCATGAAAATTCATAGTATATTTTCCAGAATTCTTTCATGCTTCAACAAATCAAGATTTAAAAATAACCTACGTTGTCGCGACCTATTTATTATATAGGAAAATAATACTAGGGCAGCAAGTACGTTAGTGACCCAGGTATAAATGAAATGTCTGTTTAATTGCGTATCAAGTTATATGTGCTCCACACTTTTCTGGCTCTATGCATGAAATTTGATAGCACTTAGGAGAAATGGAAATGGCAAAATGATATGGAGTGGACGTGATTTTCCCATTAGGTTGTGTATTAAGGGGAGTTCCTTCCTACTGTCGATAGCTGTCAGTTTGGGAATTCACATTCATTTTTGTTCTTTGACAATTAGGTAGGGAATCAAGGAAAAATAATAAAATGTCGGCCAGATGTTCCTTGTCATCAATCATTTTTGTGCCATAGTATTAAGTCGCGTTAAGATAGTTTTCACACAGAGGATCATGCGGATATCGCTCCCCTTATACCGAGGAGACTCACTTGCTTCTTAATTGCTCTTTTGAAATACTCCGACGTTTCGGAAAATTACCCGATTTTGTAATAAGTCTCCCGTGCAAACGAATTCCTGTGCATGGCGTGGTTTGACGCTGGCTAAGGAAATGGTATTTGACAGGGAAGAATGGTAATATGTTTATATAAAAAAAGAAGGTCAGATATTTGCTGCATGCGCGCGCAGAGTTATATTTTGGCTGAAAATTGCTTGTATACCCCCAAAATAGAATACTGAATATTAAACTATGTGCTTAACAAGCTGTATCACTATAGAGCTTTGGAAACGTCAACTGCAAAGTGACGTCTTAATCTATTGGAAGGATACATTACTTGCAAAATTCAAAATGCAATTTTTGTTAGAAATAAGTAGTTTTTATGTGTAAGACAGATTTACACAATATTCTTCCTTAATATTGTGAATAATGTCACATTTTATAAACGGATATTATTCTGCTAGCCCGTACCCAGTGATATTGAATGTGTGGAGTTCTCATTCTACTATAGTGCGTTCAATTAACTTAGCGACTCAGTTTTGTTTTAATGGAAAACATAGTTATATTGTTAAAACTTCATAGAAAATATATTTGTTAATATTGTTAGACCTAACAGGTTTTCATTTTATTTAATTTATTTTACCACCTTCTCTATTCCAAATTGACTGTACATACATGTACAGGTGTATATCTTCGTACAACGGAATTCTAAATTTGAATGCATTCATTTAATCAATTCAGTACCATTTTCAAAATAAGCTTACGATGTAGAAGTAATTATAGTCCAGCGTACTCACAGTCCGGCTACAACGGTAAGGAATAGGGCACTCAATTCAGTTGACTCTTCACGCAACATTAGTTTAACGCTTTAATCCGTTATCGTCTACGGAGCCCGGACTATAGTTACTTTCACACCGGAAACCAGTAGCCTTCCTAGTGATCCTTGGTTCAAAAGCTTTAGGTGCAATGTTCTGACTCTAAATAGGTATAGGTAACGCGCTATTCTACTGTTACGAGCTGATTCAAAGAAACTGGCTGCAATGGTATCAAATTCAATAAAAATGATAATCGAATAAACATCCCATTCCATAATTATGATAATACCCAAACGATACTATGTTACGGAGTATATACTATACATAACACATGAAGGCGTGATGTTTCATGACACCAATTTACACAGCAAACTCAATGAAGTGTGATAATAACAGTTTAATACTAATAGCGCTAACGTGATTGAGATATCGTGACAACTTAGATGTCTCTGTTGGCCTGTGGAATACAAATTGTCTTAACACTCTTCGAACGTTATTCAATTTCTATGATAATTTTTTTAACAAGTAAGATGTTACCAATGTTTGAATGCACGTTTAATAATCGTTGTTTCTAGAAAGAAAATGGCTTCAATGAACAAGAATATATGGCTCGTCCTGGGATAGTTTAAATGACTTGCTATCTGGAATCTGGAAAGCTAATGACCATGCTATAGGCTAGCTCACCCAATAAGCATATCCTGTGTTAAGATTTAACTTAAGGAAAACAAATCACTCGTGGGGATCTTTTCCAAGGACCATCGGACTCAATAGTGCATTCAAGACTATAACATGGCATCACGTGCAAGCCATATTTTTCAAGCTGTCAAACTACAGAGCAAGTCTAAAAGATACAACCTGAAAACAGAGAAATATTTTTCAAATAAAAATATGTAGCACCAAATTTAAATACGAAATTGGACGTTTATTTATTTAACTACTTTTAAAACCCTGGGTACTACCACCTATAATGCAGTCTGTCTAATTGGCTCATTACAGGACACAACATGAGGTAGCCCTCTGAGTAACCAATCAAAATAGTACTTCTTTCTCTCTGTGTAATCCTTACCATCATTTTACAACGTCTCTGATTTGTTCACTACATGGTATTACCAGCCAAGTAACCAGTCGTATGCTGATAGATAGACAGGTAGTGTCCATGAGGTTTTAAATTAGAGGTGACTTCAAAACTCACCTAACGGCTGCTGGCCGGTTCTGCCTGGTTCATTCTGGTTGAAACCGGATTCTGTTGTTCTTAACAATGAAACGCCGGTCAACTTTGGGTTGAGTTTTGAAGCCTTTGTTCTATAATAGATTTGCCGCTGTGATTTTTTACCGCTTCAGGTAGTCTTACGGAATAAAGCTGTTGTAAATTACCCCAGCTTTATTCCGTAAGACTACCTAAAGCGGTAAAAATATCACAGCGGGAAATCTGTTGTAGAACACCGCCTCTAAGAAAATGCTTTCGATTGTTTTATCTGTTAAAATTTTATCACTATTGAAACTAAATCACCCTAAAATCAGTTTCGTCTAAAAGGATTGTGTGTGCTGACTGTTTGGAACAACAGAAATAACTATACATAATATTTTATATCAACCTTGCTTGTGCAACACCAAGATACAGTTTTCGTTCACTGTATGTGCTTTACCCAAGTACTGTTAGTCCTTCCATACGGCGTCCTTGGAGAGCAATGCACCTCTGTGCTGCGTAACGCCACTTCTAGAAATCGCATTAATTTTGGTGCTTCATAGTTTTTATATGAGACATATTTCCCTGTTATGGAGTTCATTTCTTACTAGCCGTGTAAGAGTGATCTGTCTCTCGTGACAAGACTTCTAACTGGCTTTGTTGGTGCACGTGCACGCTCATTTATTTATCGTTAGCTATATTGATTTTCAAACATAATGGTTGTTTACATGGCTCTGAACACGCGTTTTACTACCTACACATATGGTTAACGTTCGACAGAACTTCCTTAGACCTTGGCTTTTTAAAATATTTTTTTGGATAAATTGCATTTTCATTCTTCACCATTTAGTAAGCAATTGGACCTTTAGTGTGCACTTTATTCCGTGTTGAATTAATATAGCCTTTTTCGCCTGTAGGTTATGGACAAGGTCGATACATGATGAAAACATACATGAATATATTTAACACTGAAGCTTCTATCGATTTCACCTGTTTGGATAATAAAAATAAAAATAATACCTTTGATATTTTCATAAATTTGAATTGCTTCACAAATGTCAAAGGCAAGGGAGATGGGAAAACGAAAAGTATGAAAACACATTATTGGTGCTTTGAAGCACGTGTATTTCACCTGAATGAATACATTGATATAAAAGTTTAGGATTTGATATAACATGAAATCAGTTACCAGATAAAACGATGTAACAAAATTATCTGGCAATGAACCTAATTTAACATGCAACATTTTACAGTTTTAAAGAAATTAACATACAATCTTGTGATATAGCGTGCAATCATTCGACAGATACAGGTATAGCTTTCGACAAGAGTTATTCATCTGTCAGTTCATTTTATTATTACAATAAAATCAGCTGACAGATGATTAACTCTTTTAACAACCCGCCCAAATATTGACACACATGTGTCACGTAACTATATGGGGCACATAAATGAATATTACAATATAACGTAATTTGACACGGAAACTGGTATAACAAAATCATCATACAGCAAAAGAAACTGATAAAATATATAATCATTTGATAGGTGAAGTAGTATTACATGCTATAATTTCTGTTTCTTTTGTAAAAAGCAAACAGGAAAAAGTACAAAATGTGTTATTCGTAGAGATGTATTCCGATCGATTACACTGATGCAGTTTTACTTGGTATATTTCAAGCTACTAATAGTTTGTGTGTGTACAGGCTGTCCCAAAAAAAGGTTGCTCCCATCACTTGCCCATTTTTGTAAATACTAAAAATACCAAAAAAAACCCACATTGGTATGTTGTCTTTAATCCGTGCTAGTTTATTAAAGTCTAATGTTTTGTTGAGGATTTATATTGATTTACGGCAATTATTGAAAATGGGTTTTTGCACTAAATGGAACAACTAGACCCAGAACACAAGTGTTGAACGCATGGGTTTTCAAGTAAACAACAGGGGAAAAGAAAACACCAACATTATTTGAATACTGTTTTTTTTTATTATATTACATTTTAAACAAAGAAATATTTGCTGCGTACGTGCTGAATTATTCCTCCCAGAAGCATCGGTGTGACGATTTCGTACAGCTTTATGTTGATTTCCTTACATTGTACTGTATCGTCGTCTTTGGAAGCACTTTTCTTGCATTGAGATACCTTGCAGCAAATAGCTGCCTTATTGCTTGACAACTTGTGGTTTTCGAGTAGCATTAGCAATGAAATACCATTTTTTATCTCTTAGCCTACACACTATTTACTAATCACTACACTGATGCTTACAGCACATCATAGTCAATATGCAGATTTCTCTCCAAAAACAAATTGCATTCAAACAAAAGAAGTTAGTTAAGTCACACATGGGAAACATTGTCTTTGATTTCATTTTCATTGTGTTGTTACTAAGGGATGTACTAAGTTACAAAATTAATGACCACAAAATGAATAACCTCACGCAGCCAACTCCTTTTTGTTGTAGAGAAACAAATCAGTTCAGAACTGGCCACGTTGGAAAAAAACCAGTTAAAACCTGTATAGGATGCCAGTGGCCCACAAAAATAAAGGACAAAAGCATTGAAGAGTTCCGCGCTACTCATGTGGCAGGAAAAGCGAATGTCCTCAAAGTGTACAAAAAAACAAATTACCAGTTGTTTTCGCTCACCAGGAGAAGACCAAGAGGATACCACAGTTCTCATCAGAGAAACAGCATGAACACTATCTTCAACAGAAAAATGTAAACGTACGAACGACACGCTTGAACACGCGGAGTCCAAGGAATCGCAAGAATCTATAGATACGTATGTGACGGACTTAAGAGTTAAAGCCAGCTCTTGCGAGTTTGAACACATGGAAGAAGGTCTTATCCGCGACAGGCTAATTCTGGGGACTAGGTCATATGCAGTTAAGAAACAAACTATATCAACCAAAAACTTAGACTTAGCTACAGCAATAGACATTCTGCAAGATATGCGGAGTGAGCCACAAATTCACAACGGGGCGCTCAATCAAGTTACAGAGGCGAGGATGGCCAACACTAGGACCCATTGCCGAACGTGGCACGACGAAATAAGAGGACACCCGAAACAGACAGCACGTCGGCAACAGTTCAAAAGGAGGGCAAGGGAATCGTTCGCAACAAAAGGACTTTTGCTGTAGAAAGTGTGGTAACACACAATGGTCCTCGCAACTGCCCCCGCGTATGGACAAAAAGCAAAAAGGTGCAAAAACCAAATCATTTTGCAAAAGTGTGCCGATCCAGATATGACAATGTTGAGGAACTGATGGATCTAACAGATGATGACATGAATTGGATGATATAAGCATCGAAGAGAGCTCAAAGTGTCACAAAGGATATGGACATCAGAATAAAATAGGCGACTACTACAACACCTATGAAAGTTGATACAGGAGCAGCATGTAATGTTATGTTAGTTTTCAAACATGGAAACAATAGGTAAGCCAAAGCTGTAACCGCAGTAAAAAGAACAATAAGAGCATTGGTGGTAAGAAAATTAATCCTTTGTGGGCAAAGGCAACATTGAATGTTGAGCATTGTAACAAATACTACACCTCTTTGTATTTGAAATTGTACAATATGATAGAATACCAATACGAGGTTTTGAAGCATGTAAAGCTCTAGGAATTGTTAAAGTAGATGTACAAAGGAAATGAGGTACAATAAAGTTCAGAAACTTGAAAACAGAGAGTCAAAACCAAACCAAATCAGAAAAAATCAAGAAAGAAACTTGAAACCACAGGGTGTAAAACAGAACAGCTCAGACAAGAGTATAAAGGTGTCTTGTTGGTTTGAGTCATAATGGGTTGTATACAGGAGACAAAAACCCTAAAGTTGTGATGAAACCAGATGCATACCTGTTGTTCATGCACCTCGTAGATTACCATAGGACTCAAAGAAAGGGAAAAAATGAGCTAGACAGAATGCAAAAACAATCAAGGTAATATCTAAGTAAATGGTCACAGGCAGCGGTTGGGTAGTAGCCATGGTAACAGTTGTACACTACAGGGAAAGTACGCATTTGCATTGACCCAACAGTATACAAAGGCGATACCATTCGAGAGGAATTTCATATGAAAACGTTAGAGGACATTTCTGATCAATTGAGTGGGTCAAGCTTATTTACCACTTTAGATGCAAATTCAGGATATTCAGGAATTAAGCCCTGAATCTTTTCTTGAATTTTTGATTTTTAATACAGAGTGTTGGTCGATAAAAATTCAAATCGAATCCGTTTTGGTATCAGTGTAGCCCCAGAAATCTTTCAAGATTATGCAATGCATTAAAGATATTTCCAATGTCCATGTCCATATGGATGATATTCTGATACATGCTACACTCAGCTCACATGATGAAATCTTGGAACAAGTTCTCAAAAGATGTCAAGAATGAACTTAAAATAAATGCAGAAAAATGCAAGTTAACAATCAGAAGTAACGTACCTAGGACATGTCATTTCAAAAGGGGGTTAAACCTGATCCCGCCGTAGCCGCCCCCCGATCTCCAGAAAATGGCGCTCCAATTGACAACCAGGTAATTCAACAATTCTTAGAATGGTAAATTATATGCAAAACTTCCAAAATGTCACAAAACAGAGTCTTTAAGAAAAGTCTGGGACAAAAGCATCATCATTTTAGGGACAAAGAAAAATTGAAGATAGTTTCAGGAATTAAAGAAGTGGTAAACACAAGCTTGGCCAACATTGAAATTCTTTGATACTACACAAGAAGTGACTATAAGTGTAGATAGCTCCAGCCTTAAGGGTACTGGCGCAGTCCTCCTACAAGAAAGACAACCGATAGCATATGCCTCAAAAGCTTTTACAGAGACTCAAAAAAGGCGGCACAATTGAGAAGAATTAGCTGCAATTGTATCGGCGCACCAAAATTTCACACGACCTATTTGGGGGGTCGTACAGTAAAAAGTTCAAAACAGACAATAGACCTTTAGAAACTATTTTCAAAAGCCGCTTTATCACTGCACCCATGCGTTTACAGAAAATGCTCACTAAAGCTGCAAAATATAGTTTTGGCTGTCAAATATAAAGGGCAAGGATTTACATATAGCAGATGCCTTAAGCAGAAACTATTTACCAGTAAAGAAACATGAAACTGAGAATAATGTACCATATGTATGATAGAATGTGTACAAATGACGATACTAGCATTGCTGAGCTCAAAAAAGCAACTGAAAATGAATGTGAATGTATTACTTCAAAAACCATCAAAAAAGGTTGGCCAGACAAAATAAAAAAAGTACAACAATGGATCAGGCCATATTGGACAATCCGAGAAGAACTTACAATTGAAGAGGCTTAAATATTTAGTCAAATCGAGTACGTTTGTACCAAAATTACTAGGCCACGGATTAAAAGAGATACACAAAGATCATTGGGGATTGAAAAGGTAAACAAAAACAATGGGGGCAAGGAATAGTGTACTGGCAGGAATGCTAGCCGAGTCACTAAGACAAGTTTCAACACCTGTGGAACATGTGCTGAGTACAAAACCAAAACAGTCAATGAACCTATGTTAGGACATGCGAAACCAAATCTACCATGGCATAAAAATAGCTTAAGATGTATGTGAGATAGATGGTAAAATCATATTTGTTGCTAGTTGATTATTACCCTGCAGAAAATTTTGTATCAAATTTGCTATAAAAGTGTATTCAACATCTGTGTCATTGTGTAGATTTGATATAGATTGATATATCAAATCATGTCAACAAAACTTTAACAAAATTTGACCAGTAATCAAATCTGTATCAAATTGTTCAAATCGTATAAGGATTTTGATACTGGTCAAACGTGTATCAAATTGATTAGTATTTTTTTACATATTAGGTGTAAACCTATGGTCAAAATGTGTGTCCAAATGCTATATCAAATTGGACTAGTATTTTTTGCACATGATCGCTGTGTCAAATCTATATCCCATTGTACTAGATTTTTTTCACAATATCATGTGGTCAAATATATATCAAATTGGACTTAGTATTTTTTTCACATTATCGTGTGTCAAATCTTATATCAATTGTACTTAGTGATGTCTTTCACAATATCCATGTGTGTCAAATTATATCAAATTGAACCTTATATTTTTGTTTTTACACACATTAATGTGTGTAAAATCTATATCAAATTGTACTGGTATTTTTTTTCACCGTCAATGTGTGTCAAATCTATATCAATTGGACTTATATTTTTTTTGCACATTATCATGAGTGTCAGATGATATCTATCAAATTGCACTTATAGTACATTGAATTCATGACCTTTCACAATGGATATCTTAACACAGTGCATTGCAGTGGAACCTTGGGGAATATACCCGATAAATAACTATGCATACCACGGAAGTTACGCAGCAATATTTAAACCAACGAATAAGAAAATATGTCAAAGCACTCTTGACCTATATACAATACATATGCTAGTGAAAAAGTTGAGAAGTAATCTTTAAAAAAAAAGCAGAAAGGTGGTTATAAGCACCCAATGCTTATGATCTGATAATGGTGGATATCCATGATTCTCCTTTTCCCTCCCCCCCGACGAAGCTGCTACCCTCTCCTAATTTTTCCTAAAAAGCATAACCCAGAAAGGATGTAAAAAGCTAAAAACAATATTACACATGGTTATAGCAATTAAGCCTTTATCATCTTTGTGTATGGAGCAAATTCGTGGGGACGGTAACCACCCCACTCCTTTCAAAATTAGACGAGTGTTTAATGTTGTTTTAGTTATGTTCTCCAGCAATTAAACTGTTTTAACAAAAGACTATCTCAACCGAATAAGGGTCAATCTGGCTAAAGCCCCCCGGCCCTTGTAAACTGTGTTACAAAAAGGCTGGGTAAGAGACGTTTAAACTGTAAAAGAATTTACGACCACTCATGTGAAACTTTCAAGTATTTATTAAACACACCACAACACACTCAAACCCACAGGCATCTCTCATCTCAATCATGCAATACCTATTGCATTTGCAAAATTAAATAGCAAAATTTAAAACAATAATAATATTATTGATAATAATAAATTACAATCACATAAAAACAAATACATGTTAGCTTGAAATCATTTTAAATGTATGTTACATATGGCTGTATATAGTGATATTTATAGAGTTTCAACATAGGCCTAAAAATTACACCACAGCCCTATTTTCATACTTATAAATTTCTTAGTGTTATTTTTAAGAGAAATCAATTATATGTAAAAATTTTATTACTATATAGTTGCAGTATCACCTTTATTATAGGCACAGTAGATTCAATCAACCCCTGCATCATGCCACCGGAGAAAAGTTTTGGACAGCGTCGATTAGTTGGGAGAGAAGCCAAATTGTGGTCCGATCACCTGTTTTCAATGAACCGACTCGAAAATATCCGCCTTTCATGGTTTACACTAGATTATCAAAGACTTTTGTTTTCTTTTGTATCCAGAAACATGGGCGCTCAAAGTCAATATTAACATTTCACTCTGTACATTGAATACCAATGAGCTAATACAAATGAGAAATGTTTTGAATAGCTATTAAATGTGTTCAGGTTGACTTGATGCTTTTCATTAGGCATAGAATTATTTCTCTCTTCTATCGATTACATGTTTCAATAGATTTATGTTGAATTTTAATTTTCCTTCCACTGGCACATCCCCGCTCATTCAATGCTCATACTTCAGAACGTACTAAAGTGACAGGATGGGTTGAATCTACTAAATGTTTACACTTGCCATGATTAATTAAATAACAAAATAGTTATCACTAGAGTGTGGGGCCTGACTTTAAAAAAATAATAAAAAATAGCAATTATTTCATCAACAGAGCTAGATTTTTTGTAAATATTATATTAGCATCTGCTCTACACTCTACAATATTGTGCAGTACATCAAGACTAGCACTTGGAACTTCTGGGTTACGCCAGATGTTGATGCTTGATTTGAATTCACTGGTTGCGTGTTAATTTGCATTCCTGTTCCCCTGTACATAATACTTCCCTGTAACCTTATACCCCTGCTTGTGAAACCTAACCCCACATTCACATGACAGTTGGCCTTTGTGCAATGAGAAGTTTTATACACTGCCGTGGCTTTGTCCATGCTGTCCATATTATTTGTTATGATATAGCTGTCCTGTGATTCCTGTGAAAGAAGCCCAGCGAGAGAATTAACATGGACCACTGATCGCAAAATTGTGACTTTGACTCAAGTCAAGGACTAGATTAGCTGCTTAAGCAAGCATTTTGAACAGTCAGCATCACATCAGTGGCAGGGCACTTTCTGTGTCTTAAGTTTGCATGGACAACTGACCTCATAATGTACATTACAATCATGCAGTGGGTGCAGGATAGCCGTAATTTCTTAAGTATTTACATTTTGAGAAATACAATCTAACCTCAAAACATGGATACAACAGGGACAAGCTGAGTTGCATGCTGCCCGTGGATTGCCTCAATCTACATGTAACTATGGGGAAAAGCAGCACATATGCCGTGATTCTCAATAGAAACAAATCAAGAAATCGTTATTGGCATTCTGGTCTCTTCGTCCTTTTGTGACCTTTTATGTCACGTTATAACAAACATTCCAATCGAGTATACACTTATACCTATATACTCATGAGCTTTTGGTCGCGGTTGTACCGGTATAGTTTTGTAAGTATCATTAGTCAAACTGTGGTTCTAATTCTGACCCTCGTGATACCTAAAATGTAACACGGACCACTAATAAATTATCACCATTATTTCATGTCACCGTACACCATATTGTTATATTGTGGAAAAATTCAACTGGGAAAGCGTTGGGGCAGTGGAAGAAATGTAACTCATCAATCATGCGCAAATCGTGTAATCAACACGGAGTCATAATGATACAGAATGTTGGGGCATGAGTGACAGACAAAATCATTCATCAATGTTTTGCATTTTACTGTTACAAATTTTGTGCTGTACCACCATGTCAAAATGTTGACATCCGGATTCTTCAAATCATCATCTTAATTGACAAAAAATACCAAAATGGTTGGTTTCCAGTTTCATCACTAAAATATTTGTACTTCGTCCGCTCACAAGAACCAGATTCATTTGGAGACTGGATTAACCTCACTGTATTGAACATTTGGATGGGTTAGCTTGCATTGCAGAAAAATGCAAGAATGGACGCCTTAATGATATCAGCAGTCTACTGCACTTGGAAAGACTTCACAGCTAACAGATCAGATCGATTTTCAGAGACATGAGTACTTTGCAGAAGAAACACCCTAAATTTTGATCAAACGCTGTTTTTTTCGTATTTTGGAATGCTTTGTAATTACACTTGAAGTGAATAGGCCGAATCCGCCGTCTTTATGCAATCAGATGATGATTTATAGTATTTTCTGTCGTGCACGACAGAATTCAAACATAGTTTTCAATATGGAGAGACGATCGCAAGCATTCAAAGAAGGTTTGCGGTTTTCTTTTGTCACCGTTTGTCCAATAACGTTTTCAGTGACATGGAGTGGTCTACAACTGATCCAATGGCAATTTAGAGAATTGTCATCCTCAAAAAATCTCCTGTCACTTTAAATGCTATTCATGGATGTCTGGATTAACCTCCATATTTTCTCCAATAAATAGTTTTGCCTATTTCCTGGTAACATTAAAGCATATGGCACATATTGTTGTAAGTTCCCCCCAATGTTTAAAAATGTGGATATTTTTGCACAGTTTACGCGTTGGTAATGTTCTAGGAAACTATACCTTGCGAACGAAATCTAAAATCGTCTTTATCAAAAATAAGCGATTTTGTATTATAATTGGGATCCCAGAATTGACTTAACGTCAGACTGGAAATGCTACGTTTTATGTCCGTCCCATGATGAAAATAGTGCCACCTCGAGAAATAACCTCTAACTGACTTGCCCGAACTATGAAAACACTAATGATGAGCGTATACACTTACTGGTGCTATCCCGTCTACATTTCACATTGTAAGGCCGTTTCCAGCAGCGTATTAATTATTATCGGGGATCCCCGATAATAATTATGCTAGTACAAAATTCCTTCGTTGTGACACATAGACATTTTCGAGCTTAACCATTCACGTATAGTTTACTAGCCATTACAATGCAACGGTGTAAAATCTCCAAATTTTTTAAACACCATTTGGGGGCGCCCTTCAAAAAAATGTGCTAATATTGCTTAAGTTTGACTTGTCAATCGTAAATGCAGTGCCATGTACACATATGAGAGAAATCATAAATCACCTCTTTAAAAAAAAAAAATGCAGGAGGACAATGCTGCAATTTTTATCAGCTCTCCACACCTCCAACATTTCTGAAATTCTATGGTTTTTTTATAATATTAATCCTAGCAATTTTTCTGTTCATGATTTGTGATGCAGAGCCTTGACCTTGATGAATGTGAGGTCCTGATATGCCAAACACAAAGTGTCAAACCTTCAGACACTATGGCATCAACAATTACCACCTCCTTATAATCCAAGTACGTCCTTAATTGTGGGGTCAAAATACAAAAACGAATCTTGAATGATAATCCGAGAATGATATTTTACAATGATGGGGGGGGGGGGTATGGACTGCTCACAAGTTCATGGACTGCTCACAGTCTGTCAAAAACATGTTCTTGCCACAATGGTTAAAAACGGGTACATAAATTACCATCTAAACTTACAAATAAAAAAACCTGGATCATCTTCAGTAAATAGGGCAATTTATACATGTATATATAGATAGTAGATATTGCTATTTTGGGGAATTGTGCACTTGGTTATAAAAGCAGGAAATTTGGCACACTCTAGTGCATGGTCATAAGAAAGACTTTTAGCTATGGGGCATCGCAGAGTGACTCTGATTAAAATGGCGGCCATTTTCAAAATGGCACCATTAAGTTGCTATTTCTCATCTAGATTGAAATTTGAGTTGATAAATACAGTTCTTTTAGACATTCAAGAATGGCATTTGTCGCACATTGGATGTTTAAAAAGACTTTTGATTCAAATGACAATTTGCAGCCACCCCCCCCCCCCGGGTTTATCCCTGGCAGTAATGACGGCCATTTTCCAACATGCCGCCATTACATTATAACGTCTTTTTTCATACAACCATAAGTGAAAAACAAGTTATTTTTTTTTCATTTGTGCAATTTCAAATTTTTGCATGACAACTGTGGTGGCCTTTTCAAGATGGCGCCATTAATTACTCTTTATAGTCTGCTACAAACGGTACCTTGATTATAGAGTCACAAAAGCTTCACCACAGGGTGTGCCTTAAGCATGTTAAGATAGGTTTGAACTACAAAGACATATAGGTATTCTAATAACAGTGGTTTTCACTTACAAACAAGCCTACCAGGCACTGATGTATAACAACATAGCTACCATCACTAATGTATGCATCGGTTTACCATGTAGAGAATAATGTTCATCATCCTTAATCTATGTTGAAGAAGAGGTATTTGGTAATACCCACAATAAAACTCAAACAAGCCAACCACACCAAGTGGTTGCCCGACTTAATTAAAGGCAGTTTTTTTTCAAACTGAATGGGACCTATGTTGATCGAACTGACGGCAAACATCTGGCTTACAACCAGCTTGCAGATTAAATGTCAGAATATGGTCATTTAGCAGAGTTGTACTAGGCCATTGCTGTACAAAAAATAAAATAAACAGAGCGATTTGTGGTCTTGATGTATAATCATGTTGCTCTTCCTCTCAATAAGGCCCGACTCAACTGAACTATCAAGAGACACTATCCAAGGCGGTGACTGCGGGGCTCAAATGATGAATTGCATCGACTGAGCTTCCATGTCCAAGTGAATGATAAACCCCTATGGACAACCCTCCAGAAGGTAGAAAAAGTATGCCAAACCACTTCATGCTGTGGTTTGCAAGGAGGTGATGCAGATCGACAGGAAAAAATGCTTGAAAGCAGCTCTTCAGGCCGCCTGGATGTAGACTTGAATAATAATGTGAAACACATCAAAGATCTGCTCTGTAGAGAGGTGCACTTCTTGTTTACCTTTAGATGCTAATGCATTTTCTTGTTAATGGATATAAACAATACCTTATCTAAGATCATTGATGAACATGCTCCACTCGCCATTCAAACTCTAGTTCTCCATAATCATGCTGATTGGTATTCAGATGCCTTGAGATAAGAAAAAAGGAAACCCTGGCTGGAGCGCAGTTCACAGACTTTTTTTGACTCGCAGTATGCAAGGAAGCCTACAAGGATCAGTGTTTTAAATTGCAAAACTCTCTTATTGCTAAAGGCCAAGAGGAGTTCAATAACAAACAGATTACTACATGTAACCAACGTGACTTTTTCCAGGTAGGGCAAGCAATTTAACTCTAGAGTGAAACATACACTACGTACCCGTGAAGCCAAAAGATTTGGCTACATCAGTTTTTGCAGAATTTTTCCACAACAAGATCAAGAAGCTGCGTAACCGTATAATGATACTATACTGCCAGTCTCTTAAAACTTGTCTAGAGATCTGTTACAAGTTAACAACTTTTTCCTGTGCGGATCGATGATTTCCTCAAGCTCTCAAGCATGCCTTTAAGCTGTGATCTCGCAGCTGAAAAAATCCAGTCGGACACAACCATCCTCTCCACATTATCGCCTATATCCATTCTGGAAAGGTGATGAAAGATTAGTAAAATCTGTTGTAGACATCTCAGCGATAATGATCTGCATGTTCCAATGCAGTCAGCAGACCGTCAATTTCACAGTGCGGAGAATGTATTGTTACAGGCGCAGACTGACATTTGATTGGTTGAACAAACAAAAGATGCTGTGTAGTGTTATGGGACCTTCGGTGCAATGCCACTTTTGACACATTGGCCGTAAACAGCTCTTAACCCGCTGAAGGCTATGGAAAATACTGGAAAAGCATTATGTGGGTGTCTTTTCCTATTAGATGACCGAACTGAATATAGATCGATCAAAGTTGCTTTAATCAGATTACTGTGGCGGTAGATGTGGAGTTCCACAGGGTCGTTACTGGAGTATGGGAATTATCTTGTTCTCTGTACCCACTACTGGATATCATTACTGCCATAGGTGGCATTATTACACCGATGACAGCTCTATCTGTCTTTCAACCATTAGAATCGTGATGCAGCCATAAATAATAGTGAATCATGCATTGCAGTCATCAGATCCTGATGTAAATCCAACAATCTGCTATTTCTTACAAGACGACAGAGAATGTTGTGCTTTCGTTCTCATTCTTTACAGATGTGACTAGTAACTCTCAGCCATCCATCATTGGCAAGCAGTTTTTCATCGCAAGCTGAGAACGAAACCTCTCGGTGCCATCTTAAACATCATCACTAACGAAAGAACATCATGTTAAACAATATGCAAGGCTGCCTGGCAATGGATAAGGAAATGGGTTTAATTTTGACAGTATACCTTGATGAAAAATGACATTGGATTGGTCCAGACTTGTACACCAAGGCGGGATCCTGGCAAACTCCTTGCCTAGGTCTCCCCGAAAGAGAATTGACCAAGGGTCATGAGTTCAAAATGCAGTTGCTCGTTTTGTCCTTAAAAACCGTTGTCAAGAACATCTACCAGCTGCATTGGCTTCAATTAAACAGAGTCACTAATAATGCTATTGTGTTGTTTTGTCTTTGTCTTTTCTTATTCTTATCTTCCTCCACTCGTCTGTCAGGATAGTTGTTTGCACCAGATTAGGTAGGGTTTGAGGCATCTGAATCCAGGAAAAATCACTATTTAAAACCAACCCACACACACATCCTCAAGATGATGATTCGATGTATCAATATATGTCTTAGCCAGCGTCTTAGTATGAAGGACAAACTGGGTGTCTTTCTATTCTAAATATATCACGTATATGTGGAAACGCATGATTAAATGTAAATTATTCTCTTAAAGTATTCTGAAAGTTGGTAATGATGTATCTCATAGTGTTTTCACATAGAAGTTTATCTATTGAATTTGTATTTGTCGTTTGATAAATTGAATAATGATATGATTTATTTTTATGTGACGTGGCTACAGGGCATCTACATTAGGCAATAATAAAGATTTTTGTATTATATTAACCATGAACTAGCACAAAACTTATGAAGATATGTTATATTACAGCAATACGAAGAGAACATGAAGGATAATCAATTTTATTAAGTACCTGATATTCTGCCTGTGGACTAATAATCTTGTTTGTTTTTTTTTTTTTTTTTTTTTTTTTTTTTTTTTTTTTTTTTGTTTTTATTTTTTTTGGTGTGTTTTTTTGTTTTTGTTGTTAAACTTTTTATTTTTTTTTTTTTTGTTTTTTTGTTTTTTTTTTTTTTTTTTTTTTTTTTTTTTTTTTTTTTTTTTTTTTTTTTTTTTTTTTTTTTTTTTGTTTTTTTTTTTTTTTTTTTTTTTTTTTTTTTTTTTTTTTTGTTTTTTTTTTTTTTTTTTTTTATTTTTTTTTTTTTTTTTTTTTTTTTTTTTTTTTTTTTTTTTTTTTTTTTTTTTTTTTTTTTTTGTTTTTTTTTTTTTTTTTTTTTGTTGTTCTGTTTGGTTCTATAAATTAGAAAATGCTATGTGTCAATCCTAAAATGAGTTGCACATTCCAAAGCCACGATGAATTTGCAACACTGGGTAGCCATGATTGATTACCCCCATAAGTGCTGCAGATTTTGTAAATCCCTTATTGAAGAATGTGATTTTTTGGGTACGTACAGAAATTCAGATATAATTCACTTCATTGAGCTTTACAACAAATAGGCAATGTGTTGGCATTAGCAATACCATTCCGGTAATATAAATCTATGCACGTAATTATAATAATAATGGATTAGATCGTAAACCACAACAGGGACTAAGTGCATAGGATTTATGTAAAACACTGGTAAAGAGAATAATTGCCTGCCATTGTTGTAATGTGTGGCCGCCCTTTCACAGGTACACATGTTACTGTTGCCCAATAGGGTATCATTTAGACCATACCATAACATAAAAGCCTCCTCCATTTGGAAAATGTTCCACAATCTTTTTCATAAACAAAATAACAAAAAGCCATTCTTAACTATGTTTGGAGGTTATTCAGTCTGACAAAGCAAAGAGGAAACAAGCAATCGTGGACTATTTCTAAATGTCGCCACTGTATTGATTGCCTATTACAGGCTGTATTTGGCATTGTGTGTAACATAAATGTCGGCACTTAGTAACATCAAAACAAATTGTATGATTGCCTAGTTACAGGTGTTTGATTTTGCATTGCTGCGTGATAAAAATATGCATGGTAGAAAAAAATATGCATATTAAGTCGATGAAAATTTGTAACAAGGGGAATTGGACGACATTTGGAAAAAAGAATGGCCCCATTTCTGTTACTGAATAGTACCATAAATAAATTTCTATTGTAGGGCATTGCTCTGGACTACAAATCATGTTTTGGTAGCCAAAACAACAATCAAAACACAAAATAACAAAATTAAAAAAAGCAAAAAATAAAAAAAATAAAAAAAATAAAAAAAATGGCCGCCATTGTTACACGAAACATCTGCGATGCCCCTATAGCCAAAAACCTTCTTAGAACATGCTCAAATACTGTGTGCCAAATGTAATGCTTGGATCACCAAGTGCCACCTTTACGCACATATTACTCTCTATTACGTTATTATAGCATGTGTTTTAAACTGGGCAGCTAAAAAGGGGGATCCGGTGCATTTGTGTGAGATTTCCATGTTACTTTTTAATATAGTACTGAAGGTGAAGGACATTTTACCTGTACCTCTGAGGCAAAACATATCAAAATAAAAGCTTTGAGGGACGGACTTTTAAAATAGTACCTTGTTTTATGATAGTACATGGATTCTTGAATTTATAAGGGAATTTGTTAAAAACAATGGATTGGGGGACCAAGGCACCGATATTAAAAATTATCAATGTAAAATTGAAGTCAATATTGGTTTTAAGGTGGAATGATCCCTTCAGAGGGCCAAAAATAAACTCTACATATTGAAACTGAGGGAAACAAATTACCTTTCTATGATTTTTGTTTGACTACAATTGGAGCTTTGTTCAAAAGTTATGATTATGAGAAAAATGTAACTTCGCAAACTGAAATCTCTTATCACATTATTGTTTTCTCAAGGTGCGATATTTATTTTTCCAGTTTTTCAAAAACTCATTCAAAAGTGAAGAAGCTTTGATCTCTAATTTCCAACAATTATTGTGAAAAATTGAAGCACTTATTATCTAATTGATATTAAAACTAAAAATAGCATTTCTAAAATATACTAAAATTTTTAAAAAACAGTGTTTCTCGGCTTAACTGCCGATATCTCGAAGTGAATTTAACGCCATGTCATCATTGTAGCAAGGAATTCTCAAAAAACGATTGATCTTAGAGAGAGAGGATAAAAAAGCAAATTAAAAACATACTTATTGGACTATGCATTGAACTAGAATAATGCCACTTGACCAGGAGAACTTGATTAAAGGGTTTCATTTGACATATATGGAAATACATTTATTATGTCAAAACTATGTCAAATGATTTTGATGTATCGAAACTGTATTTCAAAAATTATTACAAAATTTGATACAATTTTGAACAATCAAATAACTATGTCAAATCAAAATGATCAGAATTGGGGACCGCATTGTGACACAGTTTTGACATACTTTGACATAATGTCAAAACTGTATCAAAGGTTCATTTGACACAAGTTGACATATGTCAAACACTATGTCAAATGGATTTTGACATTAGTCAAGAGAGTATTCATAAAGTATTTCAAATGACGGTCCCAATTCTGGCCATTTTGATTTAACATAGTTGATGGTTGTCAAAAATTGGATCAAAGGTTGACAAGGGTCCACTCAAAGATTCTTTGAAATGAATGTAGTGCTTTCAACCCCACTAGTGCTAGTAGGATTACTATATGTAAGCAAACACTTGCTAGATATGGTATCCCTGTTGAAATGGTTACCGATAATGCATCATACTATACCTCGAGAAGCTTTCAGAAACTCTGCACAGGAATATCAGTTTCATTTGGTTTACAATCAAATCATCGCCACATTTCCAAGAAGTAATTGCAAAGCCGAAGTAACAGTAGCATTAGTCAAAAAAAACATTATCAAAAAGAAAAAAGGAAGGCAAAGATTTATATTGGCATTGTTGGTATACAGAAATAGTCCATTAACAAATGTAGGTGCAAGTCCAGCATCCAATTATTAATGGCAAAGACGCACAACGAAAAAAACCCCTCTTCAACTAACCAAAAAGCTGTTTAACTACCAACATATTACCAAAATGCCAACACACAACTAGATCAAAATCAGGCAAAACAAAAGAAATATTTTGACAAAGGTACCAAAGAACTTCCTCCATTGGAAAGAGAGAAAAAAGTGAAAATGCTCACTTCACATAAAGTTGGCAAATGCAACTGTGATTGAAAAAATTCCAAATTTCCAAAAGTTACATTGTTTTGAATGTCAAGAGCAAGGTCAGACGAAATAGGTTCTCACTACAGAATTCCCACCATATCAAACCTAAACAAGAACCAAAAACCCAACAGATAAATATTATGAGTTAACTTGGAATTGAAAATGGAAATGGACTGACTATGGATTATTAGCTTACTGTATTTAAGTAATAGTTAAGTGGTAGAATTAAGTAAAAGCCTCACAGCCATGTATGTTCTAGCATTACACAAGTCTGGAACAAACCAATTGTTATCAATCAATTAAAGAAAAAATTGAGGCATTAATAGCCTATTAGTTTAAGGTTAGCCTTCTCTGAAGTTTATTGTTACCTAGCCGTAATTGTTGTTACACACATTGCCAAAGTGCAATCAGTTGGAACTGTATATAACCAAATGCCCCAATTACTCATGTTTATGATTGAATGATCAATGATATGACCACCCAAACTCAAAAATGCTCCTTGAAGATTTAATGTGTGCTTCCATGATGCCCTTAAAATGAACTGGCAACAGTGGCTGCCTCAACAAGAGACTATCAAAAACTTGATGACTGATATAAGTAGCAATTAATTACTCCCATTCATATGACTGCACATGTTGCTTAGAAGTAAAAAAAATATGTGTTCAAATCTTTTGACATTATCATGCTGATGTTTATGATTTTTATGGTTTAAATGTTTTGAGCTTAATTCACCGTACTATCTTCATCCATTCAAAGAAAGGGAGATGTTAAATGTGCTGATCATGTGCACAGGTGTAGACCTTGATGGTCCAGCAACTTTGGCTAGTCAGCAGAAACACTACACCTTGGGTCAAAAGGTTATTGCTAGGTGGATCTACTCACCACTGGTCAAAATATAATATTGGCCACATCATCAGATAGCTGTAGTGTCATGATGGTGACGTAAATACAGGCTTATAGACTATAGCTCTGTGTACTTGTGTATTTACTGCGTCTCATGTGGCTTACAAGCCCCAGCCTGCGACAAATATCGCTAGAAGCCTGAAGAAATGTTTCTTTTGTAGTAAATCATTTTAATCAATTTGTTCTCCTCAAACTTGCCTTAGTCCCAGGTTTTGCATTAAAAACCGTTTTATTTCATTTGCTAGTGGGGCATTTGTTTGTAGAACAGCGTATTATTTCAGATGATAATTTGTTTGCTTTTTCCTTTTTTTTCTGCTAATAAGGTTCTGTTTTACGACTGGGTAGATAAAGTCTTCTTGCCAGATAATGGGATATAGAAACATTTAAATAGTTCAATAATTCCGAAGCAACGTCATATACTAACAAACAAACTTTGAATATTTAACAAACCTGTCAGTATACCTACATTGAAAAGAATGGGCTTTAGGATATTATGGCAAAAATTTAGCTTTGACGGGTTCCTTTGGCAAACTTATTTTTACACTAAGATTAATAGCTTGATAAGGAAGGCCAAAGGGGAAAGAGAAAAAGACTGAGAGAGAAGAACAAACCGAATATGTGATTGCAAACAACTTCAAATTATCCTCCTATTTTAAAAATTGCAAATTTTTCCAGCTGACTTAGTAAGGTGCAGTCCTAAAAATGTATACAGAATTTCTTCAAGCCAAACCAAAGCTGACCATATTTATATTCGCGTATCTTTGAAAGGAATGTTGCTTTTCTAAAATATTTTATTTGGGATAATTTATATATTTGGTTTCGAAGTGGGGAAGTAAAATTATCTTTTATAAAAACAAAGCTAAATTGCACAACGATTTCCCCCCTATTTGGGCTGGCCTACTCTAGCGAAGGTTATTTTGAATATTCAGCTAGTGAATTGCATCGTATGGCAAGTTGAAAACGTTTTCCTTTGTTTATCACAACAGTGTCAATATAATTTATGAATGAAATGTTACTCTTACTTCATAGCCAAAGACATATTGAAATAGAGTATCACATTGTGTCCATCCATTACGTGGCACATGTGGTTCGCAGTTGATCAGCGTTCGCGGCCCGCACGCCAAGTTTGTGGGTTCGAGCCCCGCCCGCTGGGGTCAATGTGGTTCGTCCTTGAGTAGCCCTTACATCATTAACTCTCCTCTCTACCCATGTGTAAAAATGGTACCCGACATTATTCATGCTGGGAAGGTAACAGACTCGCTGTAGATGTAGTGTGGCGATCCCACTACAAATCGCTTTGAAAGAGAGATGGGCACTCCGTTCCTGGTACACAGTGTCGTCACCTTTAACTTTTACTTACCTGTGTCCTCCAATCTTTAGCCGAAGTCCGAAGATAAACAATTTCATCATGATATTGAATATTTATTTTGAAGAGTGAGAGTAGTATAGAACAATATTCAAGCACTATGAAATAAAAGCATACATGAACAACATGTACAATCCATTCCACCTATTTAAAACCATTTATATTGTTTAGAGTGTAAATAACTTTGTAATTTTCCTATTAATAATTTCTTTGCAGGCTTTTGATTCCCTGTGACTGCTGCACACAATTAGGTGTTAATCCACCTTGCACCAGTCAGATCAATACCCCTTAGAAAACAACAAAGTCTGCCGAAAGGCATATCATATGTGCAATATGGTGACAATGATGTCACTACCATCAGCTGTAGATTTGTGTATTGCCTTGTCCTGGAATTTTCTCACCCAATAAACATCCAATTTGCTTAAAATATTTTTTCATTGATTAAATATACTCTTGCAGTTTCAATATTCAAAACAGTCTCAAGTTAATCTATTTAATAATAATTATTATGCATTCCTTTGAAATATACCTTTAATAGATTTTTGATCATTTCATCAGCAAAACTCTTATGTTTGGGTAATTCCATTCAATTAGGTTTTAGACCAATAATGAAACTGATGAGCTTTTTAGGGGACGTTGTCCATGTGCATTTTGTATCATTTTGTAAAATCGGGCTTAACGTTTGATAGAATTAATAATTCTGATGGATACATTTTGTATAGTAGCATAATATCCTTCCCTGGTAGGTTTAGTAAAAAATACGTCCCTGAAAATATTCAAATATTTTGTGGTGTTATTGCATAGGTTTTTCTGATAATTCTGTTGGTATAGCGTTCTATTTTAAAGGTAAGAATTAAAATTTCATATGATCCAGTTGCTAGTAGTAAGAATTTTTGCAACGACTCCCTTCTGTTTTACTGTTCCCATATTAAATGAGGAGAAATGTATTTAGTTTATGTTTACCAGAAATATATATTTTGCTCAGTCGCTTGCAGAATATTGTGGAGTGATTTCTTCAGGTCAATTTTGAATTTCCAATTTCCATTCAGCTATATTATTGCTTTTTTGCTTTTTAAATAACGAATACACAAGAATAGCGAACAAAATACAATGATACAATGCTCTCAGTATTGGGTCAAATATATGGAATGTACATCTCTCATACGAGGTAGGTATATTTCCACGACATCAAAATGCCTTTGAATTTATAACAATGAAAAGCGATAAAATGACATGGAATATAATGTCCTCAATTTAGCTCAGTGTTAACCGAGTAATTGTAGATAATATATTACTGACGTACGGGGCTGGTAAGAGCACGCGAGAAGATATTCATGGAAAAGTATTGATTTTCGTGTTTTTTTGTATGGTATAGGGACAATTCCCGCCAATATCCTTTCCTAGTAACGGGACAACCTACCTGGGTTGTTGATGTATACCAATACGTTTATTGACCTGCATATTTCTCAGAAGCAGAGAACATGCGAAGATTTCTTTTCGTGCGCTCACGTTGCAATCTTAAGGTCACCGTGCATTCAATAGTTACTATCTTGGTAAACCGACAAACCTCTTAATATATTATTCAGATTTTTGTCACATTTCATGCCTGGGCTATTTTGCTTTACTACGTGCACAAACTCCTGGCAGATGTCAGAAAGATTGAATGAATTTCGATAAAAACGTGACCTGTATATTTTTTTTTGTCGTGGCCTACTTTATATGTCAAAAATTAGCGCTACCACAACGATGGCAACAGTATTGTAAATTGCAAGCCTGAATTAGTGTCCTTTTATAGGCTAGCCTAAACATACACGCATAACATTGTATTTTCTTAAAGTATTTCGTTTCTTAACTGTTCACTCATGTAGAAGGGTCTCCGATTAGAAAGAAAATCTAATAAATGTGGAAAAAGGAGACAATTCGATTTCGACTGGTACTTCGGTGATTTTTCTTCCTTACCTAGTTTGACTTGTACGTCTCAGGCCTTTTTGTCAAATGTAATAGAATGGGGGAAAATCCAATATGCTTGTAAACACACACATTAACAGATACCTAATACACAATAGATATTATCATACCTTAAACAGTGTATCTATCAATCCATCGCAATCCTTCAGTGTCCATTTCATGTCTATACCTGTAGCGAGTTAGTTTTGTTTGTGTCTGTCTACACGTATCCGTTATCATGTCTCTATAAAATCAATGTAAATGGGACTCATTCTTTACTTTTCCCTTTTTCTCCTCGAACTGTCAAACATAGTGTGGACATCTTTATCGTCGACTTCATAATTGATGAAGCATTTTGATTGATGTGGTACATGTTCAAAAGTAATACATGATTTGCAGGTGTACTTTGGATGCCCCCAGCCTTGTTTACATACAAAGTGCTAATGAATACCGTCTACGTTGATTGAAGCGCGGTTCAGCACTCAGATTGTTTCTTAAGATTTCCAATTACAATTGCGTTTTTAATTCAGGTTTTTTTATTTTGATAGCAGTATCAAACAGAAAAATTAAAAGGTCAAGGAATGGTTTCGATGCGAACGGTCAGGCATTGAATATGATTTGATATTAATAGTGCACATGATTCTGAACACTAAAAGTCTTGTTAAATGCCAAAAGACATACTCTGAATCCAGAGCCTTTATGATAAAGAGTAGAGAATAATAGATGAGAATTACGTGTAAGTAGCAGCTGAATGGTTAGCTTTCCAAGGGACCTAGGAACATGTTGACATTAACATGTTTTGAAAGACCGTATGAGTGGCGGCTGAGGTGAAAATACAGCTTCGATCTGAGTGCTAGCAACCGTTAGGCGCACCTTGAGGGAAAAGGTCATAAGTATCGGACAATCTCACTCTGTATGCAGGGATGTTTTTCTGGGCTTATATAGTGCACCGGAATATAGCTTAAGGAAATTCCGGGCATCTAAATGTAAGGGGATCCTATCGATTCTGTGTGGATATGAAAAGATCCAGGTAGTTTGAATTTCGGCCTTGCATGGCCCTCGAGAGTTTCATTTTTATACAACGTACGTGGACTGACCAAGCAATAAAGGTCCGGTCATCTTTGTTGGGTGTTGGTGTCCATGAAACCATTTCATTCCAATGATCATACTTTATAAGATTACGTGGATTATGTAACTGATAAAGCAAAAGATACTTGCTACTAGTGATGAGTTAACGTCATATCCTGAATAATGGGCTTGTGTATGATGCAGATATATCATGTTCACTCAAATGTCACATCAATTGCATCCACATCCATGTATGCCAAATAATTTTTCTTTCTTCTTTCCCTCATTCAATATCTTCCTGGTTCCTCTTCATCCCCATTATCGTCGTGTTCATCATCATCATCATCGTCATCATCATCGTCGTCGTCGTCGTCGTCATCATCATCATCATTATCATCATCATCATCATCATCATCATCATCATCATTTCCTTTCATAGCACGTTTTATCTTAAACTTTGACACACATTCGCACATGCCTGTCAATGTAGTTGGATTTTTTCTTATCGGGTGATGGCAGACCTCAGTATAGGGAAATAGGTTGAAGATTACCTGGTACTATAAATCTGTTTGAGAATAACCGACAATACCATTATTTCTGCCCCTGGCAGCGGCAGAACTTGGCCTCCGTTCTCGTTCTTCACTTGCAATAATGGTATCGCCAGTTTCAATTCGTCATAGAGATAGCGCCGGCCTAATCCTAGTTTAATCTCTTGTAATAATTAGTCTAAAGAGTGACAGTAGGCTTGGGGTAAAGGGATAGAAGCTAAAGAGGCTTGGGCATCCGCGGCGGGATTCGAACCCGGGGCCTCCGGCGCACCATTCCATATGACCAGGGAGGGCAAGCCACGGGGGAGTCACTGGCACGGGGGAGTCACTGGCCCGGCCAGCGATTTCGTGCCCATATGAGTGTTGGTGCGATGACGTCATCGCATCTTTTTGGACTTAATGCATTTTCTAGCCTCAGCTCATTGAGTTTCATTGGTGTCTGGTGGTGTTAGGGTTAATGGAAATTTATCGAGGTTTTGTTAATGTTGTTTCAACTCTTGCATCACTTCCTTTAAAATTTGTATATATTTTATATGTCGAAGGCTATTGACCAACTTACCACAAGAGATATTACAACCCATTGTAGCATTCAACTTCACACGTTAAATGTTCATAGAGTGTATACCAACGAAAACGGGAAATGACGCATTGTAGTCCATATCATTGTTATATAACCACTTTTCGGAATAAACAATATCATAATTCATACAATTGTACCAAAAAACAAAAATTAATTACGTGTTCCCTAAAATCTGCGTAAACTTTTATAATTATAAGCTTCATCTACTGTCCCATTAACTCAAGACCATAATTCACACAAACATGGTTATTATCAGACACATTAATATCCTTTCCGTAGAATACAATTAACAACAAGTACTTATATTATATCATATCATATTACTATAGCACGTATCTTCTTTGAAAAGTTATTTTCAATATTAGTGTTGCAAACAAAGATTGTTGTGCCTGTCCTATGTCGAACTTTTGCCAAGGACCAAGATTTATTCCCTCATTCAAAAGCATCACTTAAAGTAAATCTGTTTAAAATCCCCTTAAGCGGTAAAGTAATTGTTTTCAAGTACTTTCATCAAGTAATTTCTTCAGCGCTTGCATTTATCAGTATGCAATCCGTCTAATATGGTAACGCTTCAGAGCCACCAGAGGGGCACGAAACGCGTATTTCAATTTATGGGTTAATGTTGCTTAGTTTATATGATAAACAATGCGGTACTGGGGAAGGAGGCTGTATGACTGAATGTTTTAATCAATAAAAAATGCATTAGGTGTGTCCTTATCTTCAAGCAAAATCAGAAATACGAGTACCAAAACAGCGCATATGAACATTTCGTGACAAAAATCAATTTGCAAATGCTGAACACTAAGTAAAGCAAGTACTGTATTATTTACCCACAGAAGAAAAACGGGCACAGAACAAAGCGTTGTATTGAGGCAATTCAGAGGCACTCCTACGCAACTAATGTAATTACCGGGTCACTTCACAGGTGCAGCATGTTTAATTACACGTAAATGACCTTATCTTACAAATCATCTCTAATTTAATTTTAGGCAATGGATTTAGTAATGATTATGTTTCAGTCTTACAACTACTAATCAACATAGTACAGTAGAACACATACACGTGCGCACGCACTCAAAAACATACCCCCTGCGAACACCCACGCACACCCATAGATAGATTAGATAGATTGATAGATAAAAAAATAGAAAACTTATTCACATTGAAGTTATAACAGTGAACTCTATACCTTAACTTTACCAGGACAAACAATTTGTCTTTCAGTTGAGAAAACTTATTGAACATGTTAAATACAGTGTTAAGATTGAAACCCAAATGGAGATGGATTGAAACCGCCATGGGCAAATTATGTTCTTTTTGTCTGCGTATTGCATTATGGCGCGCTCATCCATTACACGCAAGCAGTGCTCAACACAGAATAGGTATAGCCGTTGGACCATAACTTACTTTTTCAAATGTAAAATTCAATAGGTGCACTCTATTTCACATTTGCCTTTCTAAAATTTCAAAACAATAACCCAATTATCAAATGACGTCAGTCCTAAGGGGTAGCCCAGAGTATGGCAAGCGCACATTCTGTTCTGTTTTCTCTGTTTGGAAAAAAGGATGAATACACAAAGAAATTGGATCAAAAATAATGTACTTGTTAAAATTGATTGAGCTTATCATATGCACAATGCATTATATTTCCTTCTCGAAAAATGCTACTTTACCTTTTTTTGACATTATGACCTAAATCTCGATAGATCACCAAGTCATAATGTTCAATTATTGATTTAAACATTTCCAAGTAATCATCCACCCACATTTAGATTACAATTTCCTTTTTGGAATAAATCAGCATGACTCACCTTTGAGATGCCCATTTCTTTAATGTGCAGTTTAAAATACTTCAAACGTCATGAAATTCATCTGAACATTTTTGTTTAAAGCAAACAATTAAGCAAATGATAAATGACTGACTTTTCCTTGATACTGACATATTTACGTGCTTTTTGGAGCAAATTCAGCTTCGGTTAATTGCAAAAGGCTGGAGCAAGTGGTATTTGACTATGGCTACGGTACCAAATGATTAAAAAGCTGAACATCAATTGACTGCAATATAACGACAGGGGTGACTGCCGCCATTCATTTAACAAATTATATCGAATGGGGCTTTCTCACTCTCTCCGTTCCGTGAATTATTCACAGATAACAACCTCAAGAGTATTATGACTCGAGTACAATCGACTTTACAGGGTGATAAAAAAGTTAACCAAAGTTTAAGGTGATTGTTTACCCACTTCAGGCAATTCCAAATAATTTCGTCTTGTGAGTGCACGAAGGTCGTAAGTGAAATGGCTGCCATTTGTCAGAAATTCCCATCATACATACTATTATGCTAAATCTTTGGTCAGTCGTTCTTTAAATGGTTTGCGTCGTCTGAAGAGCCATTTCAAGAGCCACTGACAAAAGGAAAAATCAATTGAGAAATATATTAATGCATGGCAGCACAAAAATGTATCACATGGCAGCTATTGCACTTAAGACCTTCTTGCATCCAGATAACGATTTGTATTTACCTAATGTTGACGAATCGGGGAGCTTGCTGAACCAGTGCTAAACCATGATTGGATTGATTCCAGATTTTAGTTTTAAGCTTCATATACCCCAACCTGACGATCACCGCAAAAGAGAGGTAGCTTTATTTTTGTTAGATCTAGGGGCAGTTCCCCCTAAAAACAAGGCAGGGGTTTGCTCCGTGATTTTTGAAAAGTAAAAAAATGCGGTTAAGGGATGTTAGGCATATAGTCCAAGTTTGGGCACTTTCACTGGTTTTGTCGCTCTCGCGCATGCGTTAGACATGATCTAGTACACCCTATAGAGTTACACTTGTGTAACAGCGACATAGACTGAACAACCTGGAATATACATGGGGATTAATGAATAATATAACTTCCCGTTTGTGTATGAAGTTGTCTATATCTGACCTTTGCTTTGTGTCATACAAAGCAAAGTTTGAAGCAAACTTTACGTTATATTTCGCTACTCCAGATAACAAAAATAAAGCCAAATTAATGTATTTGTATTTTGTCTTTGACAACCTTCCTCCTGCACCACAAAGTTACCGCCAACGAAAAGAAATCTACTAATGTAGGCTGTAATTTATGATGCCGTAACTCCCTAATCAGATATCGTGTCAAAAATGTCTCAAAAAGAAGGCGGAGGTGCATAATATCTAATAGTTAAGGTACACTTGATATATCCCCAACGCCCCTAGAGGAAAAATAACTTCCAATCTTACGATCACCGCAAAAAAGGGAGGTAGCGTTATTTTCCTTGTTAGATCTAGGGGCAGTTCCCCCTAAAAACAAGGCAGGGGTTTGCTCCGTGATTTTTGAAAAGTGCAAAAAAAGGCAGTTAATGGACGTTAGGGATATACAAAGATTTCTGAACAGTGCGAGGTGGCCGAGCGATCTAATGCGCTGAACCGCCGACAGAGTATAAGATCGTTCGAGCTGCCCTAGTTCGAGCCCCGCGAGAGTGGGTTTCTTGGTCATTCCTATAAGGTCGAAATTTGGCATAATTGCATATAAGTGTGAGTATGAATTTCTCCTCGCTCCCACACATTTCGAAGAATGTGCAGCGTGCCCGGCGCCTCATTGTAAAGCAGTTGGTCCTGCGTGTCAGAGGTGTCCACCCTGAGCTCGTAAAAAGTTGCAGACTTCATCGAAAAGAGTAGGGGATCCTCCCGGGTCTGTTACCTGCACTCATCACTTAGGTACCAGAGTTCCTTCCAACACGTACTAGGCCAGCGTGGAAGGGTAGGCCTTAATCCAGTCTGGAAACATGTTGAGGCTTCGTGGACTGACATAGCTGATGATGATGACTGATGAGTTTGCTAAGGCACGCAGTGATGAACACACATACATATCATTTTGCAACAATGCTCATGAACCTAAGACACTTTCCTTTTTCACTTGTTGCCAAAAGAGAATGAAATGTGCAGAATGAACTCCACACGAATTCCACAAGAACTCATTACCGGTGTTTTAAGATGCAACTAAACAACGCCGTTTGGAATAGAGTCTACACACAGGACTGGTGTTCCCATGTGGCACCTCTATTTTTAGAGTGTAATTATGTCTTTATTTGAGACAACAGTATATGCAGTGAAAGGATTTCTCAACGAAATATTATTGTTTGAAAGATGGTGTAAATAAGAAAAAAACAGTATTTATATGCATGAATAAAGCAAGTATATTAGGACCGTCGTTTATTACTATGTTTTACCTTCATAGCATACTTTGAATTACGAATCCTGTGTACAGCAGTGACATCATTTTTAGTATGATTAGAATGATTACTAACAGTAACTTCTCGTCTCCGAGGATATGATCTGTCTTCTCGGTTTCAGACTAATTTGGCGATATCTCCGGTGATATCTGCATCAATAATTGCCTTATTTAGCTGCACCTCGGGATTCTCCGCGATAAAGAAAAAGTCTGAAATAACAAAGTGAATAATAAACCAGCTTGAAGGATGAGATTGATTGCCTTTAGCTGTCTGGATTTCCGTTGATTAAAAAGGGACTGTTCTTGTGCAAAAGATGTTATTAGTAGAGCTTTAATTTTATTTACATGACAAGAAAGATCACGAATCCGTGTTTTTTTGGATTAATGTTTTCTATCGTAATCTGAGAGGTGTACATGATTGTTATGAGGCTTTGGGATTTTAAAATTGTAGAGTTGTTATAACATTCACGTATTTGAGCTTACATGGCGGTTAAGCATACGAGCATTTAAACAACAAGAAGCATACAAGTCAAAATAAACAGGGAATAAAAAGAATAATTAGACAATATGAACCACCAACATAATTATGAACTAGAGCCCATTATTATACTACTTTAAGTGAGAAAATTATACGATTGTTATTCTTCATTACAATTTTTATAACGATAAACGAAATTTCCCTCATTAACAAGCTGTGTCCAAAAATAGGCTTTCGAGAAGTTACAATTTGCATTGTCTTATCCAGCGAAAAACCTCACTTAGTAGCAGCAAAAAAGTGCCCCTTGAAGGCCGTCTTTAAACAAAAAATGATTTTATAAAACATTGTTATCTAAAGGCCTTATAAATGTCATGATCAATTGATTGTATTTTACAATGTTGCGTGGGACACACAAACCAAGATTTTTAATGGAGATGACCCGATTTAAGTCTATAAAGTTTCATCTAGTGAGAATGGCCTTCAACCCAAAACCCCATCTGTAAAGCTTCGCGACCAAAAATTTCAACCCGTTTTTATGCAAGCGCCTAAAAAACGTGATTTTGTAATCCCCATGAGTACTATGTAAAAATTATATAGTTCGACACCAAAATGCGGCGCAGTTTCGCTCTTAACATACCAAATCAAAATACTTTAGCCCTAAGATTCACAGGGTAAATTAGAAAAAATAGCTTTCCTCCTTCCTCAGCTACCCCAAAGTTTTGACCACTTTCCGTAAAAATCTGGGATTCTGGGGCAGGGCCGTTAGCGATCGGACCGCGCTTTTAAGTCCCTGTGGGGCGGCCTTTCTTTGTTCAATGAACACACCATTATTTTCCCATGTAAGAAAGACATCGCCATTTGCGGTAAGAGCCTCGAACTGGCATCGGAATAAGTGAGGGGGTTACATAACAATGCATTCACCTCTTGAAAGGTAAGCTAATCAAACTGTTGTTGTAAAGCACCATTCATATTGTAGCTAGTTCGAGGCTCTGCCTTGCAAATGGCGAAACTGTGCGCCAAATGGCGAATAAGATGGTCCTTGATTGCTTACACATTAAAATAAGATCGAGAGATGTCAAGCAGAGAACAGGCTGGGGTGAATAGGAAGGACGCGCTGGACTTGTGGAAATCGCTTAAAAGGTCCCATGAAATGCAAAGAGAATTGATGTGATATGTGTCAAGTCTACAAGGAGCGACCACGAAGCATTCAAAATGAGTTGGTGATGACATTATTTGTGGTACCATTGATTTATCAAAGAAAATTCAAGGTGACTGATGTGAATCTATTCATGGTACTGATTGATCATCAATAGTTTCACAAATGATGTCACTGGTAGTGTATTCTTTTTCTAGCCCTGTTTATTGCAATGGAATGTCTCACAAAGATTTGGAGTAGGTTTATCATCTCATTTCCTGGGAACCTATAAGGTGAACTCTATTCATCAATAGCTGCTGTAGCCAAATTCTTTTTCAATTACTTGCGCATGCGTCACATTTATAGTGAGATTGATGGCGATATATTGAATTTATTTTTTTATAATATGCTTTCGTAATTTTCCTGATTATAGAGGGCCTCTTCCTCCTACTTTACCAATTAATTTGGTATTACTCTATTGATGGTTCAAATCGACCAATTAGATCGAAAGTTTGACATTCTTTCTCTTTTCTAAAAAACAACATCTTGCTGCAATTTAAAAAAAATGTTCCTATTCCAAATTGTTACCTTAAAGAATTAAAGTAAAACTTATGTTTTCTTGTAATATTTTAATTTTTTAATGCATATTCGACAAGTGTTTTGTAATGCGGATGTAAGCATACCCGTGTAATAGCTCATATTTAAGTTCATATTTAACCTGAAAACGCCGCAAAATTAACATTTCCGCCGCACTTGCCGCTTATTTGCCGCCTTTCCAAAAATTTAAAAACGCAGCAATGATGCAGTTGCCATAAACAATATAGATACGTTTATACGTTTCAAAATGTTATTTTCTAATAAGTTTAAGTGAAATTTGATGTTAAATAAAATTTATTGTAGGGTACATAGTAAAATGTAGTGGTACGACGAGTTTTACGAAGCAGGTCATAGTTTAATGGATAATTAATTTTGGCTACGTGCGCATCTGGAAACTAGTGAAATGGAACACCGATAACCTTCCGAACCCGAAAACCTCTTTCGACAATGTATGAAAATGATAGATGTGCTGTAACCTAATATTGATGATGCACACACAAGCAGGTTGATTGTAAATATATTGTGTTAAGTCAAGTATTTTGGGTTATTGTCTTTATTGTCCCAAAATGTCAGAACAGACTCGCATGTTTGGACGAAACTGATGCTATGACGATTTCGTGTAAATATTAAATAAATTACAGGTAAAACAATAATAGCAAAACGAGTTCTTTTGTACAGGGTACAGTGTGATATTCATCATTTGCGTTAATATGTGGCAAGAGAAAGTGGATAATTTTTGTTTTATTGTAATGGTAACCGTGGGTAATGTGTCATTCACATTTTCCATAAATGTGTTCGCTTAGCATTGATATTGGTAAACTCTGTTTATTTGGAAGACCTCATATTCATTTTGTTTATTAAAATATTAATAGGCATCCTTAAAAGTACAATCCTGTTTTTGGCTAATGAGTTCGGATAGTCTCAATTCTCTCTGTATGAATTTTGTGTGGATACTTTCACACCTTATTCTGAACAAAAGAACACTATGCTTTTCAAACACATATCAAAGTCAATTTAAAATAATTGGAAATTAAAAACAAAAATATTACATGTTAAAGTTTCACTTATGAATTTAGAACAATCGAAAATATTAAAGAAAGAGAAAATGTACACATCCCTACCCTTTTGCTAGTAATGAAAGTGAAAAAAATGTTATACCTGAATTATCTGTCTTTTCTAATGTAATCGTTCCTTAAATTAAAGTCCATTAGGCACCAAAGCACGTACTTGGCTGGCGATGTCTTGTAATAATTTGTAAACAGGTAAACATTCCAATACTTTGTAGAACTATTTTTCAGTAGACGGTACGATAGAAGTCCAATATTTCGCTATTATAAAGCACTTGCTTAACTCATGAATACTAAATACCAAGTTAGCAGTCTCAATGTATACGGGCCATGGCTTATATCAAATTAGCATTTCAATTATATGCCCGACGGAGACCACAAACAGGATTGTTTTGCATTATCGACAGTAGCTTAGTTGAACCATAATTGAGTTATGTGGCTATGATCGAAGATTTGTCTGCATGACAAGCGTAGCAATACTGACTCAATGCGGTGTTTACACTTTAACAATATTAAAATATTCTATCGCACACCAGCAGATACAGCTTTAAAGTCTTAAATATTGGCGGGGTTATGGTAGTGGTATAACCAACCAAACGGATTATTGCGGATCTATTTTGTACGGACACCATGATGACAGTGGATTTCTGACTAATCCGCGCTTATTCGAAAGAAGTAGACTTTTATCTCCAGGCGTACTCTGTAGCACAATTAAGTCCTTATTGTAATGCCCACGTGGCGATTGAGTATCCTTGAAGTGCATGCCCGGTCTCTTGCTAACACTTTATCCTGAATAAATAGGTTTAATATTGCCGTTGAAATATAACATATTTCATAGCTCTAAAATAAGAAAAATAATAAAAATGATTGACATGGCGGGTTGAATTCCGAATTTTAAACAAGCGCGTGTTACTTGATACAGTGTTGATCAAACAGAGATTGTTTTGAATTGGAAATTGCCAACAATTAATTAAACGTTTATTAGCTATGACATTTGTTTTAATAGTTTGGCCAGTGCTTTAAAAGAATAATTCCTCCTCTATCCACCACCATGCACTTTCTAAAAAGCATAAATGGAGTAGAAAGGCCGCCATGGTAATCTTTAACCATTCTTATGCGATGACTTTAATCGGATAAAATCAAAGTAGGTTATCCATAGATTGCAATGCTGTATGGACTCCAAGTGTAGCGATTTACATGAGTGAATCATAGAGGAAGTACTGTTGACGTCAGAAGGTTAGGTGGGCAAGTATGAACTTTTTTACAAATCTTTTATAAAACGAGCAATGCTATGGCCATTTTGGTTCCTGAAAATGAATCAGGCAAGGTTTTTCACTAAAGAATAATTTTTTGGTTGGTTCGTTGAGTTTAAGTTTTGTCCATGCATGTCTCTAGGGCTTTTATGCTACTTTGGAACAAACAAAAACAAATATGATCTTCATCAGGGATTTAACTAGAAAATCATAATAGGTGCTTTTTAGGTGGCCAGATAATGTCAAGAACAAAAATAGCAAATTTCTTCTCCAATGGCAGAAAATATATTTTTTCCAAAACTCTCTTCAATTGGGGCAAGGCAATGCATAGAACAACCAAAAAGACCATTAGTTTGTGAGTGAGTGAAAATTGAAGGAGTCTTTGTTGTAAGGTCAAGCCTTTGCCACCATTACATAAGTGGTAATACCTGGAATGGTACTGGGGCGTTTTCATAACAGCATGTGCATGATGTCGGTACTATTATTAACATATAGTCGCAGAACTCATTGTGGTAAGAGGTGTTTCCTGTTCTATAAATAATTTAAACCGTAGGTGAAAGTTGTTACTAGAGGTAATACAACATCATTCCCATGGCGCAGTTCAATAGCTTTCATTCACATTGTATAGAGCAAATAACCCCCCCCCCTGTCATTTTAGTGTCATGATACCCAGGACATGCATGGTCAGCTGTGTTAAAATGTGCCCATCTAAGGCTACTGAACTGAGCCCTTGGTAGATTCAGTTAGTCGGCAGGTAACCCAAGTTACTATTGTCAAACTAAAAAATTGTTGGGCAGCGGTCATTTTACACGGGCGTTCACAAATACAATAGGCAAACGACATTGCCATGTCCACATTCCTGCACACGTCTGCCCAGTTCAAATCTGTGGAAATCAGGCCCGTGTTGTAGCATATGAGAAATCAATTCCGTGATGCCAGAACATGTAAGGTTATAATTTTTAGTGGGTCTTCGCTTTCTTAAAAGAGATAGAGTAACACGGACAACAGACGTTTTTGTAGCACACAATTCAATTAATGATTTGGGATGCTTTAAATTTGGTGGGATTTCTATACTCAGAGACCACGCTGTTTTTCAAAACTTAAAAGTCGTCGTTTAATTCGTTGTTTTAACCCCCAGACACCTTTCACGTCGTATTAGACCAACTTAGATATGTAGTTGACATTCGGCAACAATAATACATGATTGATAATGAATCAGGTAGTTGGACCTCAATAGGACATTTTCCAGGCGTTTAGTCCAGTGTATTGAGGTCACAGCGATGGTATTGTCTTCTCGTGTACAGTAAAATAACGCATGTTGGCGTGACCTCCCTGATGACTGGATTAGATGCCTACCTCATAGTGTGTAGGCTGTGCTAAAGAGTGCATACAAACACTCTGCAAAAGATAGACATTTTTTCTTATCTAGACAATCATCACTTGGTTATTTGGAAACCGATGGTTTACAAGGAGGCAATAGAAGGGTGAGTCAAAAAAAAAACGTGAACATGATTGTGTAGCCAGCCCCCCCCCCCTTTTTGAATTTTTCAAGGAAATATATATAACATATGTGTTAAATCTGAAAGTTAGTTCATTATCTTTAATTGAGGCAAGATCTTTCCCCCCCCCCCCCCCCCCCCCCCCCCCCCCCCCCCCCCCCCCCCCCCCCCCCTCCCCCCCCCCCCCCCCCCCCCCCCCCCCTCATCGGTTAGGTATATCGCGTTACGTCGTGGAATCCAGCCAGTCGGTTTTCTGCACTGTCCACGGAATCACATTGCTTAGTCCCAGGACGCCGTGCATTCAAAGGGGATCGTGGGATAGGGTGAACACCGGACTACTTGATTCAAAAGACTGTAGATCGGCTTATACTTAACCGGTTGGAATTATCTTTGCAGCAAGCTTAAAGATAATGAAATAGGCTTTCCGATGATATCACCATACGTTAGATATATTATTAAAAACTCAAAGGGCGGACACAATCGAGGTCAAGGTCTTTTTTTTGACTCACCTGGACTAGCACATGTGCATGTTACAAAGTTGTCATTAGTTTGTATGTGGCAAATATTGGCAAAAACTAATTTAACCCTCCAAAATCCCATTGACTTATGTACAAAACTTAAAATAAAGGAACCAACACAAAATTTTATCTTCAGTGAAAAAAGCTTGTAGTTCTTTTTCAGGAGCCAAAATGGCCATAGAATCCACTCGGTTTTTTTTTAAAAAGTTTGTAAACTTGCCCAACCTAATAAGTTATTTATATATTCAATTGATATGGGGACGAGGACCGATATGAGACGAAAATAGTACGTGGTACATACGGTTCAAGTTAGAGAGTTGGCAGGACATCTATTGTGTTCACCAAAGCTGACAGTTAATCAAACTTGTCTTATATTCTCCGAGGAGAACCTGAGATCTGGAAATCTGCTGGAGTTCTTTGAAATAAAATTCACCAAATACGGTTTTTGAATCAATGAAAGTCAAAAGGACATTGTCACCAAATTAAACTATAATCCAAATGACGATTACTTCCCAGTACTTAAATTAATAATAATTGAAGACTGAAAACGTCGAATTTGCAATTTCGTAATTTTACATTTACAGACTAATAGACATGCCAAAAATATCTGGATAAAAATACGTCATTTTATATTACAAATATATATATATATATATAACTTCTCTAGGGTTAAAATTTACAGAATTAAAAACATCACCTCTTGTTTGAATTGTATAGAATTGCTTTATATTACAATCATGACGTGTAATTATACACCCAAAAAGGCACCATTTTAATTTATTTGATAATAATCAATGGTATTATTGTAGTCGAGGTATTAATCCACCAGTGTTTTAAAAACGTGTCTGATTTGATTCGCTTTCTGCAACAACATATTGGTCCACCCTGGAGGTATTATCGGGATAGGTATTAATGCCTGCAATGCGTTTACACCCGCATTGTAAGGCTTCACTGGGTTATTATAAGGATTCACTAACGTCCATTTAAAGTCAATCAAAGTCACCCTCTCAGCAGTCTTCAGGGCCTGTTACCTTAAAAGAGCGCATTTCTTCTAGAAATAAACAGTACAAAGCTTTATAAAGCATGTGGGTTTGCATTTGTCGTTGATTTAAGTTTTAAATTTAGTTATTTTTTAAATGACAGGATTTGATTTACCTTTTTTGTGTTGTCTGCTTGGTGATTGTCCTATAGAGGGTTGCCTTGGTAGTAAGAAGAAATTTGGCCGACCAGCTTTTGGTGCGTGGTAAAAATTCCTGACCCGGTTGCAGGAGATATTGTCCTCTGGACTCATAGTCCACCGACAACGGTGAAGAATAGGAACTCGCATTCTTTGACTCTTCACGCAACTTAGACTTAGTTCACACTTTAGTCGGGTTCAAGAGTTGACTATAGAAGGTTGTAACTAAAAAAATGTTAACTCAGAGTGGGACTTTCTGCTGGTAACTGTATGGTGCTTCCATTGAGATGTAGCCGAAACATTGGTCAAGTGAAATTTCTACTGTATCTACAACGGGAAGGGAATGGTTTAAAAACCCTTAAAATTTTACGCAATATTAAGGGTGATACAGATTTTGGTGGGTACAAAATCCAAAAAGGGCCAAAAAGTGCATGAGTGAGTTGGGGCCTTCTTTTAGGGTCACAACCCTCGCGTTGTCATCTATAGAGACCGGACTATGGCGAGGGCGGTTCCTTTTACACCGGGCACTTTCTTGGACTTGTATTCTTGTGCGCATTGAGTAGAACTTCGATATTTTGTATCCATATTTAAAAAAGACCCATAGAACTTAGAATTGCTGGGAACTGTCTATGATTTTACCTAGAAAATCGGAGCACATGCGAACTCCGACAGCTCGTGATCTAAAGAAAGAGCAACAAGTAATCTTTGCTTAACTCTGCGCTACTATTACACTAAATTTTAAATTGATTATTTGTTATGAATCAGTTTTATTACTTCTTTGAAATGCTGATCGGTGTGGTACGCTATAGCCAAAGTTGGGCACGATCAATTTATAAGTAAGGGCTATGAAGTTGGTTGTTTTATCAGATTCAACCACTGTTTAAATACCTCCTGTCGGCTTATCACAGAACTTATACATCCTAGCATGAATTGCTCCACCAGACATCCGTCGTATTGTAGCAGCATGCAAGGCATACCTGCCAGTATCGAATGGATTGTGACAGCACCCTATGCCTGGACAGAGACCTGTGCCCACCGTTAATCCAGAGGGAGAGAGGAGTTTCTTAAGCCAAATGACAACCTCTTAAGGAATATAATCAGATAGCATGGTGGACAGAAGACTTGCTATCAACAAAGTACATCTATTGGCTGGAACCTGGGTGAGCATCTTCAACTGAAGTGATCTCATCATGGACTGAATGGCGATGAGAACCAGAACTGGCCGATCTAAGGTTTCACTGCAGAAGGGGGCTAATTGGAAGCAGATCAAGACACTAGATGTGGTTGTGGAACAGCACCACATGACAAGGGAACATCTCTTGGTCTGCACTGTTGGAGCAACAATGCACAAACAAGGACATGCGGAATCAGTGAGCAGCCAGACGTTGTTGTACCCATCTTGGCTGGATCAAATTGAGAACCACTGTGTTTTGGACATGATAAATAGAAGAAGACGTTAGACCTTTCGGCAAGTACCAAATCAAGGACCTTGACCAATTATTTCATATAAGTCACAACGGGTTAAAAGTAGTTTTCATTGATTCATTCAACCGTAAAATAAAAATTGGCAATGTACACTTTCCAAAAAAAAAAAAGAAAAAAAAAAAAAAACTACAAAATAAAAAAAAAAAAAAAAAAAAAAAAAAAAAAAAACAAAAAAAAAAAAAAAAAAAAAAAAAAAAAAAAAAACAAAAAAACAAACAAAAAAAAAAAAAACAAAAAAAAAAAAAACGTACCTTCTAGAATTATGGCAACAAACGGCTGTTAATTTGCTACTATCCACGAAGAATGAAATACACTTTGCCAAAAAAGATGCCCATATCTCATCAGCATGTATGCCCCCTTATCATAACCATTAACCAATTGCTATCTGACGATAAAAGGGATTTTTTCCCTTTAACTGAGCTTTGCTTGTGCGTATCGCCTGTTGCTCTTTCATACCTTCACATAAATGACAGCTTGTCCAGACAGCAGTGGATGTTAGTAGCCTGTTTTTATACGTGAATATTTTTGTTTTGCAAAAGTACTCCATACTTACCTGCAGTTGGCAGACGGGATTTTCCGTTGCCTTAATTGCTGTTTTGTTCAACATTGAGAACTTAACGTAGAAAACATTACATTTCCTTTTTGAGAAACACGGTTATTCCTCAATATGTCAATTTACATCTAGTTAAGACTGGCGAAGCTGCTTTCCATAAAAATACAGTGCTTACCTCATTTAAAGATGCATGATATAGTGAGGACTTTCTGTTTCCGTTTTTTCTAGATACAAAGCCTTGTCCAATGACTTGAAGTATAGCGAGATTTTAAAACAAGCACAGGAAATTGTTTTTTCACAAATGGTGCACTATGTCACGTTGAGTGTTTCTTCTGTCACATCCTTGCGGATAACATTGGACAACATTTAAATAAAACATTCACATGCAAGTACTTTGTTTGTCTTCGGCGGAGAACTGTTTAAGTGTACTTAAATAACATGTATCTGTTTAACATAATGAGATTAGAGCCGGGGATTAGAGTCAGTGGAAACACATTGACCTAAATTACACATCAGATGTACTTCGAAACTTTAGACGTACAATAGGCAAAGCCGTCTATTTTTTAAAAATCCCTTACATACCATATAAACACAAACCCACCCCCACCACACAATTCAAATCTTTTCTTTACCGATGTGAACAGTAATTGTAGTCCGGCCGGGAGCCACAGTCCTGGCTCCAGAGACGACAGCGGAATACAGCGTGAAACTAATGTGCCTTGAGTCAACTTGCATCGAGTGCCCTATTTTTTACCGTTGTTAGCCGGACTATGAGTACGGCGGACGATATTAACTCTACCCTCCCTATAATTATTCTGTGTATGAGTGCTGAACGATACGAATACGTAAATAAAGGAAAACATTGTGAATTATACATTATATTATTGAAACACAATTTTGACTTCCACACTTTTATCCGGGATAGCCTTTTTATAGAAATCTTTAGTAAAAAAGCTTTTGCATCATTAAAGGTGTACACATACACAAATCTTATTGTGATTGAAGAGAATACTCGTTAAATTTTGAGAGTTTTTGGTCATTTAAGATCTAAGACAAAACCTCTCTCCACTTTTCTTCTTAACACTGCTTCACACAAACTTATATACTGGATCAATATGTTTCTTATTGTACTTAATTACCCAAAATCGCGCCTCCATTAGGTAAGTACTACTAAATGGAGCATGCACACACCAACCCTTTAATGTAACGGGCCCACAATGCTCACTTCTGAAATTGATTGCTTCAAAGCGCTACTAAGGACGTGAAACTATGTTCAAACAGCTCGACACATGTTTACCCGTAGCGATTTTAACTTGTTTTTTGTCATTAGAGAACCTCTGAACATGACAGGACATGAAAACACCTTTTGCCTTAACAACAGGTTGATGAAAAGAAATCAGGTATCATATTCTGAGTACTTTGTGGTGGGACTTTATAATGATACTTAATGATCGGAAAGTTGTAAAGGTGAATATAATTAAAACAAGTAAGGACATTTTAAAATAATTAGTTAAAGTGGGGGGGTAGATTCCAGCGCGATAAAGAAGATGGGGTAAGATTTTTTGATTTCTAATAACTGAAAACTAAACCGTTTCAATATCAGAACTGACTTTTCGCAAAAACAGAAAAACCACAAACAAAAGAATGTGCTTAGAGAATGTGTATTGTCTAAAGCAACTAAAGCAGTAATAATCCGTTGATAAAACGAAAAAGTAAGTAAATCACATCAATTCCTTCCACAGAACCATTAAATACACAACTTTTGAATATTCTCACCAACATTACATTTCCTTGATGTCACCATCAAGAAAGCAGAAGGTACCCTCTCTCACGATCTTATATACCAAGCCCACAGACACTCATCGTATCTTCATCCTCTAGTTGCCAACCTCGCCACTGTAAGACTGGCATAGCTTACAGTCTGCTCTTCGCCTTTGGCGCATATGTTCTAATGAATTTCTATCATTTTTATAATACCATTCCAGGAAGTTTAAGAAACACCTAGTGGACAGAGGACACAGCTCCAGCAGAGTTCAACAAGCCATCCAGAAGCCTACTCACTAAACCAGGACTACAGCTCTTTGCAGATACACCCAGAACCAGGATACTACTACGCCCAAGCTCCCCCTTGTGGTCACATTTCATCCCAGTCTTCCTCCCATGCGTCGTATTGCTAACACTAACCATCATATTCTTCACACTTCAGATCGCCTTCGCCGTGCTGTTCCTGACACTCCCATCTTGGCCTACAGACGTCCCCACCCGCAATCTACGTGACTGATTTGATGAGGGCTTCATCCCCCCACTACCTGATACTTTTTCTCCTACACAGCAAGGTACTTTCAAGTGCACAGGTTCGAGATGTATCGTCTGTAAGGACCACATACAGGAGGCAGACTCGTTCACCAGTCACGCCACTGGTACCAACTACAAGACCAGAGGCAACATCACCTGTAGCACTTCTAATGTCATTTATCTTATTTCTTGCAGAGTGGGTGTGGAGTCCAGTATGTTGGGGAAACCAAGACTCCTCTGAAGAGACGCTTCTATGGCCATGGTCCACAGTCAACACCAGCAAGTTGGAAACACTGGTGGGTCAGCACTTCAACTTAGCTAACCATACTATTTCTGATATGATCTTACAGGGTATTGAATCTCTGGCAACCGCCCCGACACTGTCCGTCTCAGCAGAGAAAAGATGTGGATGAAGCGTCTACTCACCATCCAGCCCCATGGTCTCAACATCCAGGAAGGGAACGACTAGGTCCCTTTTTTTACTCAAATGTACCTAACCCCCCCCCCCCTTTCAGCTTCTCTTTTCAGGTTTTCATGAGGCGTTTTTTTGTTTTTTCTACTTTTTTACATGCTTATGATATTAGGCTTTGATGTTCTTGTTCACTATATTTTATTATTTTTCAATTATCATTAGGCTTTGTTTTGTTATATGTTATATTATGCTTTGTGTGTTATATGTTAATTATGCTTTGTTTTATTATGTGCAGTATCCAATTGTCATTTTTCGCTTTTCCCCCCTTTTTTTCTCTCTTTCATGTTTCCAATTCCCGGTATTCGTTGCCCCATCCTTTGATCATCATGTCTTCCCTCCTCAGTACTCTTGTCCCATTGTTCTCTTTCAGCTTGACCCTGTCCCTGCCCCCTACTGATGTCCTGGTCATTATCTCCCATCCCCTTGTTCATTATCTTTATTGTTCTTTTCAGCAGGCTCTCCCAGTCCTTTGCCCATACTCCATCCTCCACTTCTCCATGCCCCACTGATTTCTTGGTAATCGTCACTCATCTTTGTTAATTAATTGCCCATGTGCTCTTTGGCAGCTTGCTCTCCCCTTTACCCCTCCATGATGACATGGTTCTGTTTTTGTTACTTGTTTGTATATAGGTTTGTCTTCTCTGTTGTTTGTCAGTTTGCCTTTGATGAAGATCCTTCTAGTCGAAACGTCAGGCCCACACTCTAGTATACAAAACGATAAAAAAGTGGTACACATTTTCAATCGGCCATAAATCGGTCAATATGTGTCCTTTTGAAAAGAATTTTTCGTTGTGGGAAAGCTAACGAAATGCACTTTTCAGTTGTGTTATTAATTGGTATGTTTTACTATATAACTAGATGTTTCTTCTTTTTTAGACACCCGGTATCTTGACCTTTTCACACTCAATTCCTTGCCCGTTCATCAACAATATTGTAGATCCCTAACGTCCCATAAACCTTCAAAACTCACCTAACCAAAAATTACGGAACGGACCTCTGCCTTGATGTGGAAATTGCTCCTGGATTTGGAATAAAAAATATCGCTACCTCACTCTTGCGGGATTTTCCTCTAGGGGCGTTAGGAAGATAATAATATATGTAGTACGCATGGGGTCTTGGACATGGTGACAAAAAGTCTTTTACGTCGATCTGCATCGTGAGTGATAATGCTTGGAATAGCCCTCCTACATTTACGTCCATGCCAATCACCATTTACGCTGGTCTTGGTCGACAAGGGACGTCCAAAAAATAAACCCCTTCTTTTTCTGTTCCTGACTTTATCCTTATTTTTTCGATATTGCATACGCACGTGATGAACTATTTACATGCTCAGTAAGCAAGCAATAGCGCGTGCAACGCACTAGCATAACCTAGGGCTCACACAAGGTGTGAAGCAAAAAATCACCGTGGTGCCTGCGCTCCTGTATGTTCGAGTAGGTATAACAAAATTGTTAAATACTTTGCCAAAGAGCTATCTTTTTATTTTCTGCATGATACAAAACCAGATTTGGATAGCAACCCAGCCCTCACTAAAACATCTGTATATCTGTATACTGTGTGATAGTGTGTTAACTGAGTATCTGCATTTGTAATGATATCATCGGGTCCGTAAGTAAAATGGTTTCTCGTCGCCGCGTTTCATTATGAACAACGTTTTATACTCTGTGCTAATGGAAGGAATTGACTTTCAAGTTTGAAATTGACTACTTTAAAGGTGCAACGAGAGATTTTGATGCACCCACATATTGTGCCATAATGCTTAATTTCATATAGATTAGACACTCCATAGATTTCTTACCTTGTATTTCAGTACAGAAATGTATTAAACGAGAGAAATGGTGTGATTTTGGTTTGCTATATTTCAATGTAAAACATACGCTGACTTTCGTATTGCTCATACAAAATTATAAATGTCACAATTTTTGTACCAAATAAACATTCTTAAAGCTTAATCCTTTAAGTATGGGGATATTTTTTATATGGAAAGACTTACATCAGGCAAAAATCAGTAATTAGATTTTTTTAGGGACACTGATATGTGAAATCTCTCGTTGCACCGTAATATAATTTGAATCTAGCTGTGAAGATAGAAAAGTAACATACGCAATCGCTAAGCTTGCTAAACAGTAGCAACACTAAAGGACCTGTCAGGATAAGCAGAGAGAAGCGCCCCTCAATTTTTGCACAGGCGTTAGCTGGTACCATGTTTCACAAATCATATACGTTAATGGGACTTTTTCTGATCCGAACTTTGAAAAAAACGAAATGTTCATATTTTGAATAAAGGGCACTTTTGCTGAATTTTAAGTGTAGGCCTCAATGGGAAATCGATTTTTATTATACAACCACCTTTCCTCAAGCAACGGGAAATAGCCTTATTATGCTGATGTGTTCATAATACTACCCTGTACGTGGCTTCCCTGTTCTTGGTGAGGGTTCATTTTAAAACAATTTCTCTCATCGAGGGTGCTTAACTAGAAAGAAGAGAATAAACAATATATTCAAAGGCATATAGGCTGTCGTGCTTACTCTAACCATAACAAAGTACACTATATAACAGAACTCACTCCTTGTATTGTTATTCCAATGAACACGCTGTCCAAATTAGTCTAAATGTAATAGTCCCACAGATTTTCCCTGAGCTATGAACCGAGCCAAATGACCACTCTGTTATAGTAACCTGATCAACCAATGAAAAGACTAGACCTGTTGCATGTAATATCATGAATATAATCTCAAGTGAGATTTTGAAGTAGTATGAATATTTTATAGTTGTGGGTTTGCTACTTAGAACTCAAACCCCCTTCCAATTTGGAGTTTATTTAGTTTTTACCTTGTGGATGGCAATTTTAAAGGAAAGCAAGAATACCATCATGAAACCGAGTCTTATATACACGCAATATCACAAATGACAATTCATCAGCCTATTTACAACATGAGAGCGCTTCACTCTCTCCTATCCTGCCAAGTCCTTTGTTTTGTGTATTTGAGAGATATTTCTTACAATCGCAATTGCTCTCGCTCTAGAAAATGTCTCTTTATCTACCCATTATATACTGGTGATTTAAAATTCCTTCTCGGAGTGTGTGCAATAGAAACGCATATAGTCAAGGATCCTTAAAATGGTTTATTTATCATCAGAGCGCGGTCAAAAATATTATATTTTTTTTGTTTTAATCTGGAGTGATACATGGGGATTTCACCAGATGTATGAAGGCTGTATCGTATAATTCCTCCCAATTATCAGTTCAACTTACATGAACCTATTGTAACATATGACAAATTGAACATTGAACAACATTTTGCCGCTAATGTACATAATGTACAGACATTATAATAAAGTCTAAAATGTCTGTATAGTAAAGATCTAAAACATTCAACTGAAACTTTTTAAAAGAGTTTTATATTATCAAGCTTTATATCGTTTGCCTTATTTTTTTATAATATTCTGAAAACCGACAGAAAGGTTTTTTTAAATTCCGTCAAATATGCCTAAAATATTTAATAAACGTTTTGGGGGGGGGGGGGGGGGTTGTCAGGACTTTTTGTCAATTAATATGATTTATATCCTTAACGTCCCTAGAGGTAAATCTTACGATTACTGCAAAAAAGGGAGGTGCGTTACTTTTCTTGTTAGATCAAGAGGCATTTCGCTTCTCTCTCTCCCATATCCAAGGTAAGGGTCCGCTCCCTGATTTTTTTCAAAGTGAATTTCATTCAGTGTAAGGACGTTGGAAATATACGTCGAATTTAAGTATGTACTATGTATTGTTTGCACTATATTATATATTATAAATATTGAGTAAATTTATTCTTTTCCTATTCCACTTGCAAAGTAAACCTCCGTAATGCCGATGAGTTAAGATACAAGTACTACCTGAAGACTCCTACTACCCTCCCTGTAGTGCGATGTTGCACACGATAATCCTTTGGAAATTTTGTTAGCACTTTTCTAGTTGCAACTTTCATTCTTATGTTCTAGCTTGTCTGCTACGTATAGGTATATACTTACTTTGATTTTTGCTTAATTAAAACCTTCACTGGCATTTGAGAACATTCACCCTAGACACCTAAGTGTCAGTCTACACATAGCAATGTTTTTGCATTTATGTCAACATTCGTCGTAATTATTTTGACTACTTTTGGGAGAGAAAGTTTAAAAAAACTATAACTTTTAAAATTAAAAAAAAAAAACACAACCAATAACAACACCAAAGTGCAACAAGCTTCGCTCAGTAATACCGAAAACTGTTCATAGTTTGCTAGCTCTCTTTGTCCAATTTCAAGCCAAGAAGTTTATTATTTTTCAAGTAAGACATTATCTGCACGTTAAGTGCCGAAAATTTGGTCCCCCCCATCATAGCCGATGGGTTTAACTACAATCATCATTATCAACATGACATTTATCATTGTAGATGATATCCATATAAGCCATAATCATTTGGAAAGTTTTGTTGTCCCTTACTTAGCTCTTATGCTCTTATTAGCACTGCCCCTGTGTGGACTTCCAATCCTAGTCTCACTTGTCCGCTATGAAATAAGGGTCAATAATGGACTTAAATTTATACTAAACTGTTTACGACAAATAAAATGTAATCATCTAAGCACCTGCAATAGTAACTGGGTTCTACATAGTATCACTTTGGTATTGGCATAAAAATGATCAGTCATTGCATTGATCCAACTTATAAGTTGCAAATTGCCCAATTTCGCCTTATAGGGATCTAGGCATACAGAAGTTTTGAAAAAAAAATCGTCTATAAAAGGCGTTGACAAGTCAATATACCCAGGCTTACATATAGGCATCACGTGAAATTTCACTGTTTACTTATCCTTGCCTTTAAAACTAAAAAAAATACTCGATATTGAGTGATACGAAATCCTTGTGAAGCTTAATGCAACCTCTTCCTTGAAAAATATGAGCATATTTAAGACATAAAGACTCTTGTGTGCTTTCAACAAGATACAAACGCGACGTGGGAATGACACTATATTATCAAAATTAAAGCCTTTGTTATGAAACTGTTTTGATTGCCTTAAAACATGTCGCAAAGTAAATTGAGCTGTAATTATCTTTAACGATTTTAATAGAAACTCACAACCGGCTGAAATTTAAAGTTTAATTGAATAAACCCTCAAGGTAAAACCACCGTCCTAAACAAAAACAAATGCCCGGGCAACATTGTAAATTGTCGTACATCCAGGGCAATCTAGAAAAATAACACAATTAGTGGTCCCTTTTGCCTGTTATTCAAACCGTAGCGATAGAAAGAATACTTTAGAGTCGGGGTGAGATGAGTGTGACACAGGATTGTCCACGTATGAATACAACTTTTATTAACAAAATATCAACTCTTTAATGTTTTTATAAATAAATAATTGGAAAATTGTAGCATCAGTTACCAATTGCCTACTTCAGAATATTTACCTTACCCATCTTTTAACAGAAAAACGCTTACATCAACACATTTTCTGTAGGTAAATTACCTCGGAACCAAATATATTAGAGTTAACGTAACTCTTCATTTTCCAAAACAACTCCTTCAGATGCAATAGGTAATGCATTATATGGACTTGGACCCTCAATAGACTGAACTAACCTGAACTATACTTAATTGTAGTCCTTTCTATGCAGCTCCACCCTTCTTCATCACGCATCACCTTTTTCTCTACGTATTTTATTCGGAAAAATCCCCGCAAAAACAACATGATGGATTAGATTTCACTATGACACACATTCCCGAATGGGTGGGCTCTGTTTGAAACCTGGAATCCTGGAAAGAAAATAAAAACCCGGATTCAAGACAGTGTTTCCATATTGGCTGGTTTAGTTAACCTACGTGGAACTCTGTTGATCGGGATATTCTTTATTACGGGTCACACTTTTAAAAAATTAAAGAAAAGATAATTAGCAACAAAACAGTATACATCATAATGGAAAACGGAAACTAATCTGTAATACTCCTGATTTTGAGCTTTGCTTTCTGTTTCTTCCATCAGCTAATATCACTTGGTTTTGAAAATTAATCGATTTTTTACAGTTGTAACCATATTCTCACCGCAAGCATCTATACAAAACTCATTGTTGTTAAGTCAGTGTACTACTTCTTTTGGATTGATTTTGCTATTTACAATCATCATATTGAAATCACGTGTTCTACCGATTCTGTTTATTTTACACTTTTATTGTCATGGTAAATGAACTATGCAATCGTCCAATAAAGTACACGAACGCTATATTAGATGTTTCATATTTCCTGATACAATCACAAAATACAAATTAAAGACACTATCAGTGACTCACCAGAAAGAGTCAAAATATTTGAAATTGGCAGGAGTAGCTTAGAAGGGAATGATATTAGAATTCTCATAGCTTGTTTTTTTCTAACAGAAAAAAAAGGCAAAAATATGAACCTCCATTCAATTACGTGTTTCAGGAAGTGCCCGTACGGACAGCTAAGACTAAAATCTGTAGGTATATTCATCCCAGCGGACGGGAGTAACTAAAAAATCCGATTTTGTCCTTATTAGGCTGCTTTTGGTCTTACTATTTATAGGGAATGTTAGGATAGCTATACTTTTTTTAGACATGTAAAAATCTGCTTTTTGATGATTTTTATTTTCGATTTTCTGATTCAGTAAATAGTGCTTTTAGATAGTTAAGAGATACCAGGTTGTTCGAATTGTCAACTATCATATTCTTCAACTTTGTGTGATTCGTTATGCACTATATAGTTCATGCAACGAACGCGGCCTCAATACTTTGGTTCACTTCCGGTGTAAACTTTATCCGATGAATTTATTACCTGACGCTCTGGGGGCGTTGACGTGACGCTGCAATCGCTGCTCAAGTACAAAACCAAGTTACCAATGATCGGCTGTAAGCACCATCATTCGTCCTCTTATCAGGACTTTGTACGTACACTTTATTGTCTACTTTGTTCTTTTGATTGGAAATATATAACTAATATCACTTTAGGGTGGACCTAAACCTAATTGTAGGCGTCTTTGCGATTTTTTTGTCTTATTTGGTTCGGTTCAGATTTTTCTTTCATGGTGTGTGAGATGGCCTTCACCTTACCAAAGCTGTTACGTCTTTGATTCTTTTTTTTATCACTTCTGTTAATCCGTTTATAGCATTGACGAACCAAGAGCTTATTAACCCCAGTCTGATGAAACATATGATGCCAATCCAATTTTCATGAAATGTTATTTAAATATAGCTAATTTAAGATTACGACGCAATGCAACCGATGCCGAAAAGACTCTTCCCTGTAAGTTGCGGTGACTGATTTTATGTAAAACGGCAATTCTAAATCCATTGAAACAAAGGAAACGTTGGTTGTCCACCAGTTACGTTTTGAGTCTACCCCTCAACAATATTATATTTTTGTATGCACCCAATTTTCTTACCTTTGTCCCACGGTTTTTCCACGACGCGAGGTGGGAAAACCACAACACCGCTAAGGTGATAGGATTTCCTCATCACACATAATCCATTAAGATGTTGGAATAGATGCGGAACGGAGACGACTATCTTTGTGTTGCTACTTTATACGTTGTTTATTGAATAGTTCGTCATGGAAAAGAGTGATGGCGCGGCGAGACAGTTGATTAAAGTATTTTTTTTAGTTTGAGTATGTCATATTGCTGTTTTTCGGGTAAGATGTCAACCATAAATTCCTGAGATTTAACACTGATTTGCTATGTAATGCGTGCTTCCATCGCTTTAAAATCCGTCCGGTATTTCATTGTATATGATAAATTATTTTTTTTTACTTGAAGCCAATGTCCCGTTATATATCTCCAAACAGCATGTTGGTGATTTGCACGATTGCTCAGAATGATTGATTTAAGATTTGGCTTAAAACAAGATGGTCGAATTATGTGTAAATTCAGATTTTGATGTCTTCTTCAATGACAGCAAATTGTTACCGGCGCATATCTTTTTAGCTACTTCTGCGGACATCAAAATAATCGCCCATTGTTAAAACGGAATAAACTGCATTTTTCAAAATACCGAGGACAAAATAATACTTGGTATTACCAAAGTCTAGTATGACGTATTTCTAGAACCTCGTATTATCTATTATTGAAGTATACTAAAATATGAAAAATACATGATAAATTGCACAATATCATATTTAAATATATTAAAATGACATAAGGACATAAAGATGTATACTTTTAAACCCAACAAAAGCCAAGTAAAACAACGAGTATAACCTACAATGTGTGTATTAGGGGAACAACTTCGAAGGATAAGAGTTAAGAAAAGAACGATCTTGCAAAAAGAAATAAAAGACCAAGGTCGGTTCGGAAGGAAACGCAAAACGAAAACATGTGGGAAAAAGAAAAGCAGTGGTTAAAACCATTTTTTTTAAATATTAATAATTTTAAAGTATGATCTTTTGAATAGAATGTACAACTTTGATAAACATGATGTGTTACCTAAAAGATACTTTCTAACCTGGTTCCAGAAAACTTCAAGAAAATTCGGTTCACACAAATGATTGAGAGGTTAGGGATACTTCTTGTTTAGTGTTATATGAATGCACTATAATCTGCAACTGTTGCTATTTGTCAAATAATCTGATGCCAAGCTATGAGTAGCTTGGTCATAAGCTGGCCATATTTACTGAAAAATAGGATAATGGGGAAGAGCTTCACATCATACGTCAATCACTGTATGGAATTACTTAAAACTTATTGTATGGATTTTGTCAATACACAAGTACCTGCTGTTAGCGCTAGGTCATCCTCCACAGATGCATTACTCTGTCAGTGATTGTGCTGCTAGTAGCCAACGAATTTTCATCATTTTCACACTTCAAGCTACAAATATGTTGCCGGCCTCCCCTCAGATAACCAAAACAAGACGACAAACGCTTCTACAAAACACGTCACTGGATATCAATGGGCCGCGGAACATTTTAATTATGTTTACTCCTAGAGGAATTGCACCTAACATTTGTAAGCTGAAGGGTGCAATATCAGGTGCACACACTGCCGTCCCCGTGTGATATTTTTAGTCATTTTTTTTTCAAATAAATTTAAAAGAACGTTCACCGCTGGAAAATCTTTCCAACCCAGCGTGCTGATGGTTTTATTCCATCACAGCTATCACATTGCCATGAGGGCAGTATTTATATGAATATGTTTAGACAAGAAGTAAAGTTTTCTCATATCTTACTGGCTATTCAGAGATAATTCTGATTCTTTGACATATTCAACAGCTGCCTTTAAGAATAACAAAGTCGTATAGATTTTTTTGTATAAATTTGTATTACTATCAAGTAAGATTTTAAAAATATTAGAGGTAGGAACAGAAGTTGACCTTAATTTATAATAAAACCTTAGTCACAAAGAATCTGTGCACCTGCATTAACGTGGGCGGATTGAGTGCTAAGCAGGGTTTGTAGGAGAGAAAAATGGGAGTAAAAACGAGGCATAAACACGCTTGCATTGCTCCAGGCAGGAAATTCTTGCAGCAGAGACTACTTGGAGCGAAAAATTAGCTGCACTGTATGACGAGTGGTGATAAATATCTCAGACTCAACACTCAAAGAATAAAAAAAAGAAGATCACCCACTCTGAGCAGATTATTTCTTAAAAAAACACCAGGGAAGGAAGATTAGCTGTCTTGTAAAACAAAAAGAGCAATTTTGCGAAGAAAAGGGGGTAAATATGATATAATTGCGCATAATGGAAATTAATGGTACTTCAACGTATCAAGTACGTTGCATAATATTGGATGAACGGGTTATGATGAAAGAATTTGATCTTTTGATTTGCCCACGTCTCAATATTTGCTTTCAAGACACCCAATATGTAATTTATTATGTCTATGTACTTTAACAAAAATCGAACAAATCTAGTTGTAAACACGTCCTTTGTATGTCACCTCTCTAGAGCAAATAGTCAAATGTCTCGTACGCGATTGGCGATTGAATATCCGAAAAATAATACCAGAAACGGGGTAGCTGAGTAGAAAAAATCGAAATAAAATACGACGAGGATTAACAAAAATGCAGTTTATCACAACATTCGATTACTGAAGAGATTGCAAGATCAACTAACAAAATCTATAAGAAAATATCGGTTTCTTTACACATATTGTATTAATTTGGTATTACTTAACACCGTCCCACTTGTGTGTATTTATTACAAAGTAGCATTCATGTACCTGCAATATACATTATTTGTGGAGCACATTAGAGCATTGACGATGCACAATATACCCAGGGGCGGTTTCGTCCTAATGGTTTGGGTTATTAGAACTGTCAATTTACACCACGCAAAAGGTACCAAGTTTGGGACCATTAGTGCGATGGATGAAATCGTATCCAGACATTTAATTCCAACGAGTTATAGCCATGTAAACTTCTGTAATGTGCTACAGCTCTCCGAGTTGGCATAAGTAATGCGAATGAACATTACCAACCACATAATAAGCACTTGATGATTTCTCTTACCTGATTTCTGGTCTGCGTCTGCTCCAGCGAGCTGACCACTCAGGCTTAAAATGACTTGTATTTATACTCGTTCTAATATTTGTGAATGAATAATGTGCAATTTTAAAAGGTCCACATTCTTGTACATAAATAACAGAATTATTGTTATTTTTATTATAGTCTTGGAGTAGGCCCATATGACCTTGCATAAAGAGTCTGCTCAAAATGCTTTGAGTATTTTTGGGAAGGGCTTATTATTATTCAGGCGGTGGCGGCCAAGCCTCATTCATTATAGCAATTCACTAAAAATGTCAAAAGAAATTACAGCAATACGGAGTGCAAACCACAAACCAATTTGGGTGCTTTGTTGTGGGTCGGTCATGGGTGTTCCCATGACCTACATACGACCTCGTCCTCTTCGTTATTAATACAAAAATAATCAGAAATAACCCTTCCAGTGGAGTTGATTCTTCAACTCCAACGGTTTTGGAATAAGAAAATATTCCTTGGCAACATATAAAAAAATCAGAATTTTTCGTCAAGATTTCGCGTTTACGTGTTAAACCAATGGCGACGTCTGAAATTGTGATTTCTTGGCCGCCCTCCCTTGTTATTATTGTTATTATTATTATAATCCTGGAGTACGCCCATATGACCTTGCATAAGAGTCTGCTCAAAATGCTTTTGGGAAGGGCTTAAATTAACAAGGGTAAAAATTTGTAAATGTTTCATATAGGGTTAAAAGGTGTATCGACATGATCATATGGTCCTACGGATTAAAAAAGTGTAGTTTGCTATATCCAAAACATTAAGTTTGCACGACAGGTAAAATTGTTCAAGGTCATAATGGGATAAATATTTACAATGATCCGATTTGTTGTTGTAATTGTTTGTAAGGGTACATTACAACAGGAACTATACATTCTCTTTAGTAACTATAACCCAAATGTCAAACAAAGTAACTATACCCCAAATGTCAAACAAAGTTCATAACATTTATTATCCCCCTGGCTTGAAGAGCAGAGGGGGATATTGCGAGGGTACGAATGTCCGTGTGTAAGTATGTGTGTATGTATGTGTATGTGTGTGTTCCAGTTTGGTTAGGTTTTCGTTTTTCGCGTCTCCTTCGAAAAGTTTAAGTCCGATTTAAACCAGACTTGGGGTTAAGGTGCAGTAGGGGTTCCTTCATGTGTGGATGATGTCAAAGGTCATGGACCAAGGTCAAAGGTCATCTGATGTCATGTTCCAGACTGCCATCTTCCAACAGGATGAAGAATTTAAGCCCATTTTGAGAAGAATCTGTGAATTCCGATTTTTTACCTCGGGATAACCTTTAACCATTCTAAGTGCGGTGTTAAAAGTAATTTTCCTAGATATAGCAAACTATATTTTTTTTAATCCTTAGGACCAGCTGAACATATCTATATACCCTTTTAACGCTGTATGAAACTTTTACCCCTTTTAATTTCCCCCTTACCTATCTCAAATGCTCAAAGATGACAAAATTGTACCATAGAGATTTGGAATCAGCAGGTAAAAGTTGCTTAGAAACCATCAAAATATTTTGTGCAGACTCTAGGTCATATGCAAAGTTTTATGGATCTACCGCTGGACTGTTTATAAAGAGTCACTCTGAAGAAGCCCACATCTTTTTACCTTCGGATGTAGCATTTCATTATGTAAAAGTATTACAAAATGTTGCACAGTACTCATAGCATACTTTAGTGGTCACATGCAGTAGACTAGATCTAAAACACATAATGAAGAAGTAAAGTGGATTTAAGAAGAAATCAATGTAGAATCAAATTTGTCATTGGGGTTTTCGCCAAGGGGGTGAAACGCATTCAAAACCAGTCGTCCGTGCTGGGCGCTGACATTTTGAATATTGCACGGAATAATTATCAGTTTGGGTGCTTGTATACACACATAATGTCAATTCGATACAAACAATCCGCCAAAATATCAGTTGTTGGATGTTGGGTGCTATTGGGTGGTTAAATATTAAAAAAAAAAAAAAAAAAAATTATAAAGAGTCACTCTGAAGAAGCCCACATCTTTTTACCTTCGGATGTAGCATTTCATTATGTAAAAGTATTACAAAATGTTGCACAGTACTCATAGCATACTTTAGTGGTCACATGCAGTAGACTAGATCTAAAACACATAATGAAGAAGTAAAGTGGATTTAAGAAGAAATCAATGTAGAATCAAATTTGTCATTGGGGTTTTCGCCATCAGACCAATTTGCAGAAAGAAATGTAGAGCTGCCATTTTCAGCTTAATCTTTCGATTTAGAGTAAGAGAAGGCGTCTATCGACATTAGCGTTATTTATCCTACCCTGCTCCTTGAGCAAAGTTGAGGAAGCAATACTCCCTTATTCAGCACTGCATGCATCAGTGCATTTGTCCAAGGCTATACAATGCTTCCATAGCAGCTGTGAGATGCAATGCAACGGCGTTTGTTTTTGAAGATAATGCTAAAAAAAAAAAAAAAAAAAATTTAAATAAACCGCCTCAATGAATACATCTTTTCACCTAAGCGCGCATTGCATTATGAGAAAAAAGAGTATCTGCGCACAATGATCCAGGTACACTATTATTACACCTGGCCACCTCTAACACATACATTAATTTGTATCACTACCGATTAGTGTATATGCAAAGCGGCACCCACAGTATGTGGAAGAAGCGGAGGCAGCCATTGCTTTCTATTGTTGGTACTCTAGGTTTTCTTTGTGGTCGGCAAAACATGCGAGACGGTGTATTTCTAAAGATTACGTAACCGTTTGCCTCTCTATCTATATAGAACCTCTTTGGTTTTCGCCATCAGACCAATTTGCAGAAAGAAATGTAGAGCTGCCATTTTCAGCTTAATCTTTCGATTTAGAGTAAGAGAAGGCGTCTATCGACATTAGCGTTATTTATCCTACCCTGCTCCTTGAGCAAAGTTGAGGAAGCAATACTGCCTTATTCAGCACTGCATGCATCAGTGCATTTGTCCAAGGCTATACAATGCTTCCATAGCAGCTGTGAGATGCAATGCAACGGCGTTTGTTTTTGAAGATAATGCTACTCAAACAATGTGCAGGCAGGTGTAGCATAACGTGTATTCGTATATATTGATATGGAGACGGTCTGAACGGATTGACACACTGCAGGTTCACAGAGTTGCACATCAGTTGACCTAACTCAAACAAGGCAAAAACACACTATTGCTATTGTTGATAATTGAAATAGGTTGGAAAGTTTTGTGGCACTTGTTGTGGCATTAAATTTACAGATATTTGCTATTCTGTTTATATTTTTCCCCCAAATCTCTTTTCAATTCGAAAAAACCCATACTGCTAACTAAGATTATAATGGTTATGATACCTTTAATGGCCTCCTTATCTCCTTGGGAGATAGCTTGTATGTTGAGAAATAACCAGGTTTAGTGGCAGTCGTACAGTGCTAAACTCAGTGAAGAATTGAATAGGTATTTAAAGCAATCACAAAAAGAAATATCATAACGTCAGATAAAAAATAAAACATGAGGGGTTAATATTAGGGAAGAATTGAGTAATTGTAAACAGCCAAAAGAAAAACACATCATAAAATGAGACGAAACTTAACCAAATAAAACCCCTAAAAACATCAACAAAACTGAGGTATAATAAATATAAGCATCGATATTGAAGGCGAGAATAAGAAACGATAGCAAAAACGTAAGCACGTATGGCCATGAACACTTCGGTATCTTGTTACATCTTTTTGCGGTAACAGTAACTAATGGGAATAGACGCATCTTTCTAACCAAATGAATGTTCTAACCCCAGTGACAAGTCTTGCGGCTCATTTAGTTGTAGAGACTACATACAGTAGTGAATAATATGAGTTATTGACGTGGTTTACAGCACTATTGCTGTTGTTGCTACAGTTACCAACTTTTTGATGACACAAATACGTCCAACAACTTATATTCCTAATTAAAACTTCCAATTTGATTTCTTAAAATACCAACAATATTGCATTCCATCACGTCAGATACGCTTTGAAACGCCTTCAAAATCCCTAATATACTGTTTCACTGTTTCACGTGTCGTCATGTCCATTTGCAGGCGAGTTTCATTTTATGGTTGCACACCTCGTTCGCTTCTCACGGGGGGTAATTTATCATGTACAGGCTCTCGGTGGAATATCTTGACATCATGTATGAGATGTGAATTAGCTCATCGTTGAGTCTCTGGGAGGATATCCCAGACACCGTCCAAGAGATTTGACTTTTACCACGACCACGCTATATGTCAATCACGACTCACACATTTCAGGGAGTAATAAATACTTGGGTACATGTAATGGTGTTATATAACAAGTTATCTACAACTGCTACAATGCATAGTTAATTGCACACACAACCGATTCTCCTCTCTGGTAAAAAAAGCGATCGCTTTTAAAGCTGAGGTTGAGTCCAAAATGGAATTAATATAACAAAAAAATTCTGACGTGTCCTTGGTAAATTTCATTGAAAAAAATATCAAAACTTCCATTAAAGGTCCCAGGAAATGCAAAAAGAATTGATGTGGTTTGTGTCAAGTCTACAAGGAGGGACGAGAAAGCATTCAATATTTGGGTTGGTGATGACATCATTAGTGAAACTATTGATTTTTCAGAGAGTAATAGAAAATTCCAGGTGACTGGTGTGAATCTATTCATGACACTGACTGAAAATCAATAGTTTCACTAATGATGTCACTGGTAGTGTATTCTTTTTTCTGGCCCTGTTTGAAATTGGAATGGAATGACCCGTAGAGATTTGTAGTAGGTTTATCATCTCATTTCCTGGGACCTTTAACAAAGTATTATGGACAATAAAATTGAAGGCGAATATTGCCTTAATTGATTTGCTCAGAGTTTTAGTTCAGTTAAATGAGATCTTCTTTGTATACGTATAAAAGAAGTACTTTGTGTATTTGACCGGATTTAACCCTGTCTAAGTACATGGAAAGACAAGAAATGAATGCACCATTAGTTTCCATCCAATAAGAAATCAATTCGATGAGGAAGGTTTGTGCATTCTCGATCGTGGCACTTAAAACCTTCACTGCGTATTCAAAGGCAACGCATTTAGCAGTATATTCACATTTGAAAATGCCGGTTTTGAATGTCCTTCATCTTTGTCGCACGTAGCAGCTATAATCTATTTAAATAGAGTAAAAATATAGAAAGAATTAGCAACATAATATGAAATTCATTTCACCCCCTGTTCCGAATATTCAGTATCTACCTGCAATGTTGAAAGTATTTGTCTTCATGACAGATAGGATAAAGTGTGTTTGTTCAGGAAAACCCTAGTGTTTCATTGATTACCAAGTATCAACCTCATTCAACAGCTACGCTCTTTACATGAGAATGAGGGGTAAAATAAAATACGACTTTGGTAAACATTATTTCACCTTGTGGTTTTCGTTCGTATTTTTTTTATTAGAGTGTCTTACCAGCTAGGCACATATTCCATTAAAAAGAAAGATTATTGCTTATATTTGCACACTGATAAGCAGAACACCAATTATTTCTATTTTGTAAATAGTTAAGCAAAGAAAGATCTCGTTCATCACCATATTCATATCCTCCAAACCACCGTATAAGAATATGCCGTCATTGTTATTGTAGCTCCCTTCGTCAGCATGTATTTTACAGAAGTTATCTGTGAAAGAAAACTATGTATTGTGCCTTACTCTATTGTGCCTGATTCACTGATCTATAGACCTATATGTTGCTACGCCACAAGTAGCAGCATTATAGGGATGTTTTCAAGCGTTTAATCAGTTTTTAAACAAAATGATACATATCTCAATCAGAAGGTATTGTACGAAGTTCCTAGTCAATTTTCACATTTAGTTATCAATTTTCATCCAATTTTGAGTCAAATTATGAGTCTGACTTTCCCAAGACCTTATCTTTACTATTTTCTGCATGATACAACACCAGACGTGGATAGCAACCCTAGTCCTCACTAAATCATCTGTATATCTGTATACTGTTTGATTCTGTGGTTAACTGAGATATCTGCATTTGTAATGATATCATCGGGTCTTAAGATCAGTCCGTAAGTAAAATGGTTTCCCGTCGCCGGTTTCATGATGAACAACGTTTTATACTCTGTGCTAATGGAAGGAATTGACTTTCAAGTCTTGAAATTGACTACCTTAATATAATTTGAATCTAGCTGTGAAGATAGAAAAGTAACATACGCAATCGCTAAGCTTGCCGTTGGCATCTGACAAAAAAAATAGTACCAAGCACTAAGGACCTGGCAGGATAAGCAGAGAGAAGCGCCCTCAGTTTTGACATTGCGTATACCCATTTTCACAAATCATATAACGTTAAATGTGAAGTTTTCTAATCCGAACTTTGAAAAACACGAAATGTTCATATTTTGAAGAAAATGGCGCTTTTAGAGGAATTTTAAGTGTAGGCTTCAATGGGAAATCATATTTTTATTATACAAACCCCTTTCCTCCTCCAAGAACGGAAAGAGACTTATTATGCTGATGTGTATTGATAATATCTATCTACCCTGTAAGTGGCTTTCCCGTTCTTGGGGAGGGGGGGGGGCATTTTAAACAATTTCTCCATCGAGGGTGATTAAATAGAAAAGAAGAGAATAAACAATATATTCCAAAGCATAATAGCTTTGTGCTTACTCTACCAGAACAAAGTACACTATATAACAGAACTCACTTGTATTCTTATTCATGAACAAAACTTTGTACAAGCATTAGTATTATGCAATAGTCCAACAGATTTTCCCTAAGCTCTGAACCATAGCCAAATGACCACTTCTGTTATAGTAACTCTGATCACCAATGAAATACCTGACCTGTTGCATAATATCATGGATATAAATTTCAAGTGAGATTTTGAAGTAGTATGAATTATTTATAGTTGTGGGTTAGCTACTTAGAACTCAAACCTCCCTTCCAATTTGGATTTTATTCATGTTTTTAGCTTGTTATGGCAATTTAATAATAATAATATGCAGGCATTTATAAAGCGCTCTTACACAAGTGGTATCACAGCGCTGTACAATTATTATTATTACGCTGCCGTTAGGAAATTGTCACAATCATTTCGCTTCATCTAGGAGGTTTCTCTAAAGATATGCCTTACAAGCGCACATGCCTATCAGCACTTAGATTGTAATATCCCCCATAACAGCTCCCCAGATTTCGCTTGGGTCGACGAGGTAATTGCGATTAAGTATCTTGCCCAGGGACACAAACACGTTGACATCAGCGGGGCTCGAACTCACGATTTTACAATGTTCTTAGATCATGAGTCCTGCGCGTTATCCGTTGCGCCACACGTGCTCAATTTTAGAGGAAAGCATGGATACCTCATGAAAACCGAGTCTTATGTACACGCAATATCGCAAAATGACAATTCATCAGCCTATAACTATTGAGGGCGCTTCTCTCTGCTTATCCTCCCAGGTCCTTTGGTTTTTGTATTGCAAGACATTTCTTAAATCGCAATTGCTCTAAGCTCTAGAATGTCTCTTATCTACCATTATATACGTGATTTAAATTCCTTCTCGGAGTCTGCAATAGAAACTCTTGTGGTACAAGGATCCCCAAAATGGTTGATTTCAGAGCGGTCAATGATTATATTTTTTGTTTTTAATCTGGAGTGATACATAGGGATTTCACCAGATGTATGAAGGCTGTATCGTATAATTCCTCACCAATCAGTTCAACTTACATGAACCTATTGTAACAATATGATAAATAAGACATTGAACAACATTTTGCCGCTAATGTACATAATGTACAGAAAATTATAATAAAGCTAAAATGTCGTATAGTAAGACTTAAAACATTACAACTAAAACGTTTTAAAAGAGTTTTGCTGATATTTCAAGCTTTATCATTTGCTTAATTTTTTTTTATAATATTCTGACAATCAACAGAAAAGTTTTTTTTTTAATTCCGTCAAATATGCATAAAAATATTTAATAAAACGTTTGTGTTTGTCAGGACTTTTTGTCAATTAATATGATTTATATCCCTAACGTCCCAAGAGGGACATCTTACGATTACTGCAAAAAAGGGAGGTAGCGATACTTTTCTTGTTAGATCTAAGAGCAATTTCTCCCATATCCAAGGCAGGGGTCTGCTCCCTGATTTTTGTCAAAATTGAATGCAGATGCAGTTAAGGGACGTTGGAAATATACGTCGAATTTAAGTATGTGCGATGTATTGTTTGCACAATATTATATTTATAAAAATTGAGCAAGTTTTTTCTTTTCCTATTCCACTTGCAAAGTAACCCTCCGTAATGCCGATGGAGTTAAGATACAACTAACTATCTGAGACGAATATTCTCAGACTACTTACATCCCTGTAGTCGATGGTTAGCACTTTTCTAGTTGACTTTCATTATTATGTTCTAGCTTGTCTGCGACTTAATAGGCAATACGTGACTTGGAGTTTTTGCTAAATTAAAATCCTCCTGGAATTTGAGCACATTCAGCCTAGACAAGCCTACGTGTCGTATTACACATGCTTTGCTTTATGTCAACATCTTCATAATTATTGTGGACTGATTTTGTGAGAACAAAGTTCTTCTATTCACAGAGTTTGAACCCTAAAAAAAACAAAAATCAAAACACCACCAACACCTAAAACCAACAACATTGCAAACAATCTTCGCCTCAGTAATAACAGAAAATCGTTAAATAGGAGTTCTCTCTCTTGTCAAATTCAAGCAGCAGTTATTTTATTACATTATATCTGCAATTAAATGCCGAAAAATTGGTAACCATATGCTGATGGGGTTCTAACTAGAATCATCATTATCATGACTTTTATGATAAGATGGAAAGCAACATAGCCATATCATTTGGAAAGTTTGGTTCAACTTACTTAGGAGCTTATGGCTCTTATAGCACTGCTGTTGTAACTTCAATCCCTATGTTCCAGCTTGTTGCCCTATTTACTAGGGAAATAAATTGACTTCAATTTATGCTAACTGTTACGACAAAATAAGAAATGGAATCAATCGTAAGCAGCCTGCAATAGTACGTTCCCACATATTCACTGGGTACTGCGATAATTATCATTGCTATTGATCCAAATTATGCAAATTGCCCAATTTCGCAGTATCGGGATCTAGCATACAAGAAGTTTTGAGAAAAATCGTCTATAAAAGCGTTGACAATTCTTATGAAACAAGGCTTACATATAGCAGTCAGTGAATTTCTTGTTATTTCCTTGCTTTAACTGAAAAAAAAAATACTTGAGAATTGTGTGATACGAAATCCTGGTGAAAGCTTAATGCAAACTCTGCCTTGAAAAATATAGCATATTTAAGGGACATAAGGACTCTTGTGCGCTGTTAACAAGATACAAAAACGCGACTTGGATGAGACTAATTATGCAAAGTAAACGCCTTTGTTATGAAAAGGTAGATTGCTTAAACAGGTCAATGAGAAGAGAGTTGAGCTTTATTATCTTTAGATTTTAATGAGAATCACAAACCGGCTGAAATGTACCAAGTTTAATTGAATAAACCCTCAAGGTTTAACCGTCTATGCCCGGGCAACATTGTAAATTGTCGTAATTCCAGGGCAATCTAGAAAAAATAACACAAATTAGTGGTCCCTTTTGCCTGTTATTCAAACCGTAGCGGATAGAAAGAATAGCTTTAGAGGCGGATATTAGTTGACACAGTATTGTCACGTATGAATACAACTTTTTATTAACAAAAATATCAAATATTTAGAGGATTTTTTTTTCCTATCTGAGTGTACATGCAGTTAACCAATTTCCTCCTGAAGAATATTTACCTTACACATCATTTTAACAGAAAATGCTTACGATCAACGCATTTTCCTGTAGTAAATTACCTCAGGAACCAAATATATTTAGTACGTAACTCTTCATTTTTTCCAAAACAACTACTTCAGATGCAATAGGCAATGCGTTCATGTTGGACTCAATATTACTGAACTACACCTGAACTGATACTTAATTGTAGTCTTCTATGCTGCTACCCTTCTTTCACTTTTTTCTCACGTATTTTATTCGGAAAATCCCCGCAGAAAACAACATGATCAATTTCACCTTATGACGCACATCCCGAGGGGTGGCTCTGTTGAAACATGGAATCCTGGAAAGAAAATAAAAACCCGGATTCAAGACAGTGTTGCCATATTGACTGGTTTAGTTAACCTCTGTGGATCTCTGTTGATCAGGATATTACGGGTCACACTTTAAAAAATGGAACAAAAGTTAATTAGCAACAAAACAGTATACATCATAATGGAAAACCGACATTAATCTGCATAACTCCTGATTTTGAGCTTTGCTTTCTGTTTCTTCCATCCGCTAAAGGTCCGTTCATACTTCCACTGGACTGCATTGCTGTGCATTAAATTTACTGCAATGTTCCGCTGCACTCCTAATCGATTTACTGCAGGGGTCACCCGGTCACGCAAGGTAAGGGTTGCAAAAAGTTGCAGTAAACTGCGACGGATTGACAGGAAAATTGGCGTACTGGAACCCCACTGCTCTTGTGCATCGCCAGGTAAAAATTCGCATTTTGACTTCGTTGCAGTACTGCATTGCGTTGCAATACTGCAAGTGATTGCAGTGACGATTTTGGTAGGCTGCATTGCAGCAATGCAGTGAAGTATGAACGGACCTTAATTTCACTTGGTTTTGAAAATTAATTGATTTTTTTACAGTTTGCAACGCATATTTTTCACCGCACCCATCTATACAAAACTCATTGTTGTTAAGTCAGTGTACTCCTACTTTTGGATTGATTTTGCTATTTACAATCATCATATTGAAATCACGTGTTCTACCGATCCTGTTTATTTTACACTTTTATTGTCATGGTAAATGAACTATGCAATCGTCCAATAAAGTACACGAACGCTATATTAGATGTTTCATATTTCCTGATACAATCACAAAATACAAATTAAAGACACTATCAGTGACTCACCAGAAAGAGTCAAAATATTTGAAATTGGCAGGAGTAGCTTAGAAGGGAATGATATTAGAATTCTCATAGCTTGTTTTTTTCTAACAGAAAAAAAAGGCAAAAATATGAACCTCCATTCAATTACGTGTTTCAGGAAGTGCCGTACGGACAGCTAAGACTAAAATCTGTAGGTATATTCATCCCAGCGGACGGGAGTAACTAAAAAATCCGATTTTGTCCTTATTAGGCTGCTTTTGGTCTTACTATTTATAGGGAATGTTAGGATAGCTATACTTTTTTTAGACATGTAAAAATCTGCTTTTTGATGATTTTTATTTTCGATTTTCTGATTCAGTAAATAGTGCTTTTAGATAGTTAAGAGATACCAGGTTGTTCGAATTGTCAACTATCATATTCTTCAACTTTGTGTGATTCGTTATGCACTATATAGTTCATGCAACGAACGCGGCCTCAATACTTTGCGTTCACTTCCGGTTTTTAAACTTTAGCCGATGAATTGATTACCTGACGCGCTAGAAGTCGTTGAGTGGCCGCTGCAATCGCTGGCTCAATACAAAACAACTTACAATAATCGGCTTATATATATATATACCTATACAAACTATACCTTTTTTTTTAACCTATAATGAGACAAATACATTGGGACATTTTAACACAATTTCGACACCTGATTTCAAATTTACCCCTTGTACAACTTTTACCCCCCTTATTTTACACAAAGGTCCCCACGTTTCACCGAGGTTGGACCAAAAAATTCTGATCAGCACCATTCAAATATAGAAAAAACATCTTCAAACCTTCTTCCCCAAACCCCCCAAACTTCTAGAATGGGATTCTCGTTCATAACCCTATTATAGGGTCTTTGCGATTTTTTTGTCTTATTTGGTTCGGTTCAGATTTTTCTTTCATGGTGTGTGAGATGGCCTTCACCTTACCAAAGCTGTTACGTCTTTGATTCTTTTTTTTATCACTTCTGTTAATCCGTTTATAGCATTGACGAACCAAGAGCTTATTAACCCCAGTCTGATGAAACATATGATGCCAATCCAATTTTCATGAAATGTTATTTAAATATAGCTAATTTAAGATTACGACGCAATGCAACCGATGCCGAAAAGACTCTTCCCTGTAAGTTGCGGTGACTGATTTTATGTAAAACGGCAATTCTAAATCCATTGAAACAAAGGAAACGTTGGTTGTCCACCAGTTACGTTTTGAGTCTACCCCTCAACAATATTATATTTTTGTATGCACCCAATTTTCTTACCTTTGTCCCACGGTTTTTCCACGACGCGAGGTGGGAAAACCACAACACCGCTAAGGTGATAGGATTTCCTCATCACACATAATCCATTAAGATGTTGGAATAGATGCGGAACGGAGACGACTATCTTTGTGTTGCTACTTTATACGTTGTTTATTGAATAGTTCGTCATGGAAAAGAGTGATGGCGCGGCGAGACAGTTGATTAAAGTATTTTTTTTAGTTTGAGTATGTCATATTGCTGTTTTTCGGGTAAGATGTCAACCATAAATTCCTGAGATTTAACACTGATTTGCTATGTAATGCGTGCTTCCATCGCTTTAAAATCCGTCCGGTATTTCATTGTATATGATAAATTATTTTTTTTTACTTGAAGCCAATGTCCCGTTATATATCTCCAAACAGCATGTTGGTGATTTGCACGATTGCTCAGAATGATTGATTTAAGATTTGGCTTAAAACAAGATGGTCGAATTATGTGTAAATTCAGATTTTGATGTCTTCTTCAATGACAGCAAATTGTTACCGGCGCATATCTTTTTAGCTACTTCTGCGGACATCAAAATAATCGCCCATTGTTAAAACGGAATAAACTGCATTTTTCAAAATACCGAGGACAAAATAATACTTGGTATTACCAAAGTCTAGTATGACGTATTTCTAGAACCTCGTATTATCTATTATTGAAGTATACTAAAATATGAAAAATACATGATAAATTGCACAATATCATATTTAAATATATTAAAATGACATAAGGACATAAAGATGTATACTTTTAAACCCAACAAAAGCCAAGTAAAACAACGAGTATAACCTACAATGTGTGTATTAGGGGAACAACTTCGAAGGATAAGAGTTAAGAAAAGAACGATCTTGCAAAAAGAAATAAAAGACCAAGGTCGGTTCGGAAGGAAACGCAAAACGAAAACATGTGGGAAAAAGAAAAGCAGTGGTTAAAACCATTTTTTTTAAATATTAATAATTTTAAAGTATGATCTTTTGAATAGAATGTACAACTTTGATAAACATGATGTGTTACCTAAAAGATACTTTCTAACCTGGTTCCAGAAAACTTCAAGAAAATTCGGTTCACACAAATGATTGAGAGGTTAGGGATACTTCTTGTTTAGTGTTATATGAATGCACTATAATCTGCAACTGTTGCTATTTGTCAAATAATCTGATGCCAAGCTATGAGTAGCTTGGTCATAAGCTGGCCATATTTACTGAAAAATAGGATAATGGGGAAGAGCTTCACATCATACGTCAATCACTGTATGGAATTACTTAAAACTTATTGTATGGATTTTGTCAATACACAAGTACCTGCTGTTAGCGCTAGGTCATCCTCCACAGATGCATTACTCTGTCAGTGATTGTGCTGCTAGTAGCCAACGAATTTTCATCATTTTCACACTTCAAGCTACAAATATGTTGCCGGCCTCCCCTCAGATAACCAAAACAAGACGACAAACGCTTCTACAAAACACGTCACTGGATATCAATGGGCCGCGGAACATTTTAATTATGTTTACTCCTAGAGGAATTGCACCTAACATTTGTAAGCTGAAGGGTGCAATATCAGGTGCACACACTGCCGTCCCCGTGTGATATTTTTAGTCATTTTTTTTTCAAATAAATTTAAAAGAACGTTCACCGCTGGAAAATCTTTCCAACCCAGCGTGCTGATGGTTTTATTCCATCACAGCTATCACATTGCCATGAGGGCAGTATTTATATGAATATGTTTAGACAAGAAGTAAAGTTTTCTCATATCTTACTGGCTATTCAGAGATAATTCTGATTCTTTGACATATTCAACAGCTGCCTTTAAGAATAACAAAGTCGTATAGATTTTTTGTATAAATTTGTATTACTATCAAGTAAGATTTTAAAAATATTAGAGGTAGGAACAGAAGTTGACCTTAATTTATAATAAAACCTTAGTCACAAAGAATCTGTGCACCTGCATTAACGTGGGCGGATTGAGTGCTAAGCAGGGTTTGTAGGAGAGAAAAATGGGAGTAAAAACGAGGCATAAACACGCTTGCATTGCTCCAGGCAGGAAATTCTTGCAGCAGAGACTACTTGGAGCGAAAAATTAGCTGCACTGTATGACGAGTGGTGATAAAAAAAGAAGATCGCCCACTCTTTCTTTAAAAAACACCAGGGAAGGAAGATTAGCTGTCCTGTAAAACAAAAAAGAACAATTTTGCGAAGAAAAGGGGGGGGGGTAAATATGATAGAATTGCGCATAATGGAAAGCGATGTTACTTCAATGTTGCATAATTTTGGATGAAAGGGTAATGATGACAGAATTTGATCTTTTGATTTGCCCACGTCTCAATAGTTGCTTTCAAGACACCCTATATGTAATTTATTATGTCTATGTACTTTAACAAAAATCGAACAAATCTAGGAGTAAACACGTCCTTTGTATGTCACCTCTCTACAGCAAATAGTCAAATGTCTCGTACGCGATTGAATATCCGAAAAATAATACCAGAAACGGAGTAGCTGGGTAGAAAAAAATCGAAAGTAAAACACGCCGAGGATTAACAAAAATGCAGTTTATTACAACATTCGATTACTGAAGAGATTGCAAGATCAAATAACAAAATCTATAAGAAAATATAGGTTTCTTTACACATATTGTATTAATTTGGTATTACTTAACACCGTCCCACTTGTGTGTATTTATTACAAAGTAGCATTCATGTACCTGCAATGTACATTATTTGTGGAGCACATTAGAGCATTGACGATGCACAATATACCCAGGAGCGGTTTCGTCCTAATGGTTTGGGTTATTAGAACTGTCAATTTACACCACGCAAAAGGTACCAAGTTTGGGACCATTAGTGCGATGGATGAAATCTTATCCAGACATTTAATTCCCAACGAGTTATAGCCATGTAAACTTCTCTAATGTGCTACAGCTCTCGGAGTTGCCAGGAAGTAATGCGAATGAACATTACCAACCAAATATTAAGCCCTTGAAGACTTCTCTTACCTGATTTCTGGTCTGCGTCTGCTCCAGCGAGCTGACCACTCAGGCTTAAAATGGCTTGTATTTATACTCGTTCAGATATTTGAGAATGAATAATGTACAATTTTAAATGGAACACATTTTTGTACATAAGTAACAGAATTATTGTTATTATTATTATAGTCCTGGAGTAGGCCCATATGACCTTGCATAAGAGTCTGCTCAAAATGCTTTGAGCAATTTTTGGAAAGGGCTTAAATTAACAAGGGTAAAAATTTGTAAATGTTTCATGTAGGGTTAAAAGGTGTATCGACATGTTCATATGCTCCTACGGATTAAAAAAAAGTGTAGTTTGCTATATCCAAAACATTAAGTTTGCACGACAGGTCAAACTTTTCAAGGTCATAATGGGGGAAACATTTATAATGATCCGATTTGTTTTAAATTGGTTGTAATTGTTTGTTAGGGCACATTACAACAGGAAATATATATTCTCTTTAGAAACTATAACCCAAATGTCAAAATACATAACATTCATTTTACATTACTATCCAGCAGGATGAAGAATTTAAGCCTATTTTGAGAAAAATCTGTGCATTCTGAATTTTTACCTCGGGATAACCTTTAACCATTTTAAGTGCGGTGTTAAAAGTAATTTTCCTAGATATAGCAAACTATATGTTTTTTAATCCTTAGGACCAGCTGAACATGTCTATATACCTTTTAACGCTGTATGAAACTTTTACCCCTGTTAATTTCCCCTTAACTATCTCAAATGCTCAAAGATGACAAAATTGTATCATAGAGATTTGGAATCAGCAGATAAAAGTTGCTTAGAAACCATCAAATATTTTGTGCAGACTCTAGGTCATATGCAAAGTTTTATGGATCTACCGCTTGACTATTACTCTGAAGAAGCCCACATCTTTTTACCTTCGGATGTAGCATTTCATTATGTAAAAGTATTACAAAATGTTGCACAGCTCTCATAGTATACTTTAGGGGTCACATGCAGTTGGCTAGAACTAAAACACATAATGAAGAAGTGGATTTAAGATGAAATTAATGTAGAACCAACTTTGTTATATTAGAATCCAGCGAAAGGTTTAGAAAATGCAGTTTATTACAACATTCGATTACTGAAGAGATTGGCCAGATCAACTAATCAAAATCGATAAGAAAATATAGGTTCTTTACACATATGTATTAATCTGGTATACTTAACACCTCCCACTTGTGTGTAATTTAATTACAAAGTAGCATTCCTGTACCTGCATGTACATTACTTTGTGAGCACATTAGAGCATTGACGATGCACAATATACCCAGGGGCGGTTTCGTCCTAATGGTTTGGTTATTAAACTGTCAATTTACACCACGCAAAAGGTACAAGTTTGGGACCATTAGTGCGATGATGAAATCTTGTATCCAAATTTAATTCCACGAGTATATAAGCCATGTAAACTTCTCTAATGTGCTACACATCTCTCGATTTGCCGGACGTAATGCGAAGGAACTACCAACCAATCTTAGCCTTGAGACTTCTCTTACCGGATTTCTGGTCTGCGTCTGCTCCAGCTAGCTACCAACTCATGCCTTTACAATGGGCTGTATTTATACGCGCGTTTCAGATATTTGCGTATGTATAATGTACAATTTTTAAATGGACACATTTTTGTACACTAAGTAACAGAAATTATTGTTATTTATTATGAGAGTCCTGGATAGGCCATATGAAACCTTGCATAGAGTCCTGCCAAATGCTTTGAGCATTTTTGGAAGGGCTTAAATTAACAAGGTAAAAATGTATAATGTTTCAGTAGGGTTAAAAGGTGTTCGACATGTTCAATCATGCTCCTACGGATTAAAATAAGTGTAGTTTTGCTATAATCCAAAACATTAAGTTTGCACGACAGTCAAACTTTTCAGGCATAATGGGGGAAACATTTATAATGATCCTATTTGTTTTTTTTAAAAATTGGTTTAATTGGTGTTAGGGCACATTACAACAGGAATATTATATTCTCTTTAGTAACTATAACCCAAATGTCAAACAAATACATAACATTTATTTTAACTTACTATCCACAGGATGAAGAATTTCGCCTATTTTGAGAAAAATCTGGTGGCATTCTGAATTTTTTACCCCTCGGATAACCTTTAAACCATTATAGTGGCGTTTAACGTCATTTCCTAGATATAGCCAAAAAAAAAAACTTAAATAATGTTTTGTAATCCTTAGGACCAGCTGAACATGTCTATATACCTTTTTAACGCTGTCATGAAACTTTTACCCCTGTTAATTTCCCCTTAACTATCTCAAATGCTCAAAAGTATGACAAATTGTATCATGAGATTTGGGGGGAAAAAAAAAAAAAAAAAAAAGCAGCAGATAAAGTTGCTTAGAACCATCAAATATTTTGTGCAGGACTCTAGTCAATGCAAAGTTTTAATGGATCTACCGCTTACTCATTAATATAAAAGAGTCACCTGAATAAGCCCACATCCTTTTTACCTTCGGATGTAGCATTTCATTATGTAAAGTATACAAATGTTGACAGCTCTCATAGTATACTTTAGGGGTCACATGCGTTGGCTAGAACTAAAACACATAATGAAGAAGTGAATTTTAAGAGGAATTAATGTAGAAACCTCTTTGTTATATAAATAGAATCCCCATCGAAAGGTGTAGAAATGGGCAATTGGGGGGGTTTTTTCGCCACTTTCTGGTATATGTTAAAACACCCACCAAAACCAGAGCGTAAGAAAACATACGCCCTCACGGAGTTGTATTATCCTTTCTAGACCCAAAATTTATGGTTTTTGTTTGCAACTAAACATTTTATAGTTTCATATAGCTTGAAGATCCTGAAACAGAGGCAGTGCCTATAAAAAATCAGCACGTGGCACGAAATCCGACAAAATGTGGAATGCCTGGTGTTATAACTTCTCGTAGACGCTAGGTCAGAAATACCTTCAACCAACACATAAATGACCTTGTGCACAAATGATTAACGTATATATAATAAACAGTTTAAGATGATCTGTACTTGATTGGGTCAAGAGGGGATGTCCAAAACAAAAGGCAGATAAGGACCAATTTAGAATTATTATACTTAGAAAGAGGCTAGGATCCTAGGTGAAGGCCGTAGCAGTTCAACGTAGATATGTCCTCGCAGCGAGACTCCAAAATGACAGGATGCAAAGTTCACATAATTTAACTCTTCAGGTATAGAGTTCTTGGGAATCTTCGCATCCTGGGAAATAACTTTTGTCTCAGCAGTCAGACACAAGGTAAATTAAGTCCCTCGACGACATAATCCACATATTTATCCCATTAACACCACGATTTCTATCTGTCCACAATTTGGAATTCTAACTTTTGATTCCCAGCACTTTCGGCTCAAAGGACGACAGTTATAATAATTACAGCAACCTGCTCACATGGAATTTAAATCCTGGCACTGGTGGGAGCTATATCTACCATTATGGGGGGGTTTTTAAAACAAAAGAGAATAGCTAAACCATACCTGCATAGTTATTGCAACTGCTACGACGGAGCGACACTTGCTCAATCTCAAATATATCTGACTTCACAAAGATCCCAGTCTTAAAAATAGACATTAACAACAGCAATATGCAAACATAACCTAATCACAAGCACTTTATTATAGACTTTGTGGGTAATTCCACATCTTGCAATTTTTGATCTTTGTAAAGCATAACAAGCTGACTCAGTTACTAAAGTTTACATCTGTGGGGAATTCCCCACTTTCCCTTATTTGGTGCAATCTAACAGGTGCCTAGCAAAAACAACTCTAGAGAATCCCCTTTTTCTCTCTTTATGTTAAACAAAGTGCTTTTCCGTGAGAAATCTTTTCTCAAATAAAATTGGAGAAATAATATTTTAATTCAAAATTTTGAAGGGTAATATAACATCCTCCCCTTAAAATAAAAATTTGAGTGAAATGAAATTTTTCCAAAATCTGGGCTTTATACCGTAACGCATTTTGTGCTTAATTTTACTATTTAAAAGTGAAGAAATTTAAAAATACACTTTTTATTTATAATGTTCTTGCATTGCTTGCCTTCAGTCTATATTACATAAGTTGTAATATCAAATTTCTGAACACATTGAGGCAGCTCTGGACAAGGCTCTATCTGCCAATACCTTATCTTTTCATTTGCTATGTCCTTAATGTCCAGATTGTATTTCTTGTAGATTTTAAACTCCACCTTCACAAGTCTCTGATTTCTGGTTTTTCATCTTGTGGATGACAGTCAACGGATGTTATCCGTGTACCCTAGAACTGGGTGCACTGTTTTACCAGTACCCTTCAAAATTTTGCAATGACAGAAGCAATGCAAGACATTCTTTCTCAATTGTTGAGGATATTTTTCTGATGTTTGCAAACTTTCTTTGAGTAATAACATACCAGATGATCTACATCATTTTCATCTGATGAGAACTCCACCACAGCCTACACCACTGGCATCAACTGCCAACTTGAATTGTTTCTTCTGAAAGTCGGCGCAATCAAAACTGGCGCATTCATCAAAATAGATTTTGATTTTTCAAACGCTTTTTTGGCATTGCTCTGACACACTAAATTTTTACGTTTTTCTTCAGAAGGTTGGTCAGCGGACCCGCAATTTCGGAGAAATTTTGGACAGTATTTCTGTAATACCCCTACCGAATAACCTCGAAATCTCATTGATATCTCTTTTTGCTTTGTGGTGTGGGGGACGTTCTCAATTGCTTTCAACTTTTGGCAGTGATTGGCCTAATTTGCCTTGTCCTACAACAGGCCTACAGTATGTGACATTGCAATGGACAATTCACTTTTCATTCACCAGATTCACAGTTAAACCCTGCCTGAGATAATTTCTCAAACAATTGATGGAGCTCTCTCATGTGTTCTTCCCATTGTTCGCACTGTACAAAAGGAGAATCATCTACCATAGCTTCGGCTTCACAATTTTCTATGTTTCTGCACGACTCTTTTCACTAACCTCTGAAATGTTGCAGCCGAATTTTTGAGACCAAAGGCCATTCTTGTTGTATTGGTATAGGCCTCGGGCGTACCACAAAGGCTGAAATTATCTTTGGCACGGTCAGTGAGGGTAACTTGCCAATTCCGCCCTTCACACAGCAAATTTGGGCTAACAAATTTTGGCAATAGGTGTTCCAACTCTATCTATGCAATCAATCAATCCGTGGGATCGGATATGACGTCGGTTTTGGAACGGAGGTGACTTTTTCGAAATCTGTTACAAAACGAAATGCAACATCATGTTTGGGAAACCAGAATACATGTGGAACTATTTCACTATTTCTTTGCTCTACTATTCAAGTTTTTCTAACATGTATTTTACCTCACTTCCTGCTCTTTGCAACTTGATTGGGATTCACCTATAAGGATGTTGCTTTAAAAACAGGCTCGTAGTCCCCTACATCTATGTCTGGGTTCTGACCTGGTGCCACCGGGTACATCAGGAAATATGTTTTCCCACTCATGAATTAACTCTTTCAGTTCACCTTGTTGTACTTTCTGGGATATGGACCTAGTTTCTTGTCTAAATTGGCAAGTATGTCATAAGTTTTTTGCAATTTTGACACCATATTTTTCTGTGTTTTACAAACAGTGTTGTCTGAGCGAGGTTACTGCGCTGTTGGAGTGTGCATCATTTTGTACACACATCAACTCTATATGACATTACCATGCAGGCTTTATGGTCATCATCTCTTTCTTATACTCTTTGAGCATATTTAATTGTGACATAATTGTCGACTTTTACGTCCTACCTGGTGTTTTGATCACATGCCAAGGTCTCCCACTTTGTTCTCAATCTCATATGGTCCGACTACTTGGCCTTGCAAAGGAGCCCTTGTATTGGAAAAGTGCCCAAACTTTTCACACCTGGCTTGAATTTACTCTGTTTCCTGGCATCTTTGTCATAACCATTTTTGTGCATTTTTGCTGCCTCTGTTTTTAGATTTTGTTTGGCACTTTCAGTGGCTCTTTGGAGCCTGTGGCTGAATTGAGACACATAGTCTAACACTTTCACATCAGGATTTTCACACAACAATTTTCTTTCGTAGTTTCAATGGTCCCCTACTTTGTGACCAAACACCACTCAAATGGACTAAATCCTAATGACTCTTGAACACAGCCTCCCTGGTAGCAAATGACAGGAGATGAACTCCCCTCCTCCTCCCATCCCTCTCAAATTCAACAATAGGTTTTCATCATTGTCTTCATTTTGGTGTACCTTTCTAGTTCTAGGCCCCTTGGGCTTCTGGGTTGGTATGCTTAAGAACTGTACTGTCTGGGAAATTCCCAACTGTCCATAACGTGTTGAATAAACCTGACATGAAATTGATCCTTTGATCAGACTGAATTGGATTTTGGAAGGCGCTACTAGGGTGAAACACTTTGTTATAGCTTTTCACTATCACTCTGTGCCCTAATATTTCTCAAGGGTTAGCCTCAGGGAATCGTGTTGAAGCGCACATGATGGTCAGTAATACTGATTTCCTGACTTGGTCTTTGGAAGTAGTCCTACACAATCTATTAAACCCTACTAAATGGCTCATCAAATGCTGTATTGGTTGCAAGGGAGCAGTAGGACTTTTCTGATTAGGCTTGCCCACCATTTGACAATGTGTGACATTTCCTTACAATCGCTTCAGACACTCTTTGCTGATGTAGAGCCAACCAAAAATACTCCTAATTAGTCATGTGTTTCCTCAACCCTAAGTGTCCTGCATGGACTTCATGCCGGGGCTATGGTCCTATCAGCTTCCCCTATGGTTACCTTTTGGCACTACAATTTGATGCACGACCTGCCATTCCTCATCCAAGTTCATCGGGTGGTCGCCATTTTCCCATGAGGACCACCCATTTTTTGCTTGAGAAACATACAGGATTTGCTGCTCGGCTTGCCTGTTTGCACAATTCCCTCTCCCTATTTCCTAAGTGCTGGGTCGTTTGGCTGCTTCTCATTTACCTGCTTGTCATGCTTAAAGGGTCTCCTTACAGTCCCTACTCTATCCTGCTCACGGCTGGATTTTCATTGTTTACCAGCTTGTCACTTTGTTTGTGCTCAGAGGCTGGTTTTTCCACTACTAGGGAATTTAGTCTCCCTGAAGAGGGAAGATGCCCTCCACATTCCTCTAACTTTGAGAGAAAAGTATCCTCTAAATTTTGGACCAAGTCATCCTCGTCCTCTTCCTATGTGGAAAATGAGTATTTTTGACTCATCACCTGCTCACTGTTTTCTTGTGAGGCTTTTCTCGTGTATGACCTATGTTCTGCCATGTGGGAAAAATATTCCAGTTTCCTCCTCATCAACTTGTCCACTGTACAGGGCCCTGGGAAACTATTGATTTGGGAGTACTTTCCTCCTTCCCCCTGCCACATCATTCCCTAACAACATGGAAACCCCCCTTTTACTGAGTTCTTGTCTAACACCAATGTGACAGTTCCAGAAACCAGTCTGATTTCAAATTCCTTTTGTGTAGAGGACACTAATAAGGGGATAGGTATGGATTGAATCAATGCACTAGTTTCTGTTGAACTCTCAATATCACATGGAAGTGCATCTTCCATATCATAGACTTGTGCGCAGCAGTGTCCCGCAATGATTCTAATGGGTTTTGATCTAACCTATCCACTGAAAGGTGACACGAAATCCCTCCAAAACAAAAGGCTAAAGTCATCCCTACTTTTTCTGTTCATTCTGTCTTTTCTGACCATTCTTCTTTTCTTTAATGTTTTATTATTTTGAAACAGAAGACTGAACTTTTGGACCTGCAAGTAACTGCACAACCTATTGGTTTTTACTCCCTTTTTGGCTCCCTCCTTTTGAGTGGATAGCCATGTTCTCCCAACAACACGTACTTGTAATTCCTGCTTCTTACAGTGATTGGCATGTGAACTGTATTTGGTCCCATCCCTTGTTTTTGATAGCACCATGCTACTTTCTTTACTCACCTTTTCATGGAAACCTGAACTGGATTTCCCCTCCTGGTGCTACCCATGGAAAAAGAACGCTTTGTAGAACCCGACTTATGGTTGTATTTGTTGTACTAGTTACAAGTTTTGGCTAGGCCTACTATATGACTTAATTTGTGTGGCAATGCATAATCGTCGGCCTTTACGGCTGTTCACGCACACGTCATTTTTTTTTCCATCCCGATGTTGTTTTTTGATATCTGGGGTAGACACTGTTTGAAATCTTCACAACATCACTTCCCTAAGTTGACAAAAAATTTTTTCCCGACTTCCCTTCGAAGAGCCAGCGATCAAACATTGTTCCGTTAACGCCAAATTTTCAACATGGGTCCTGGTCCCAATCCTTTTTCTGACAAGAACTGAATTTTTTTCTATATGCTCTGGCAACCAATTCATATGCTTTGAGCACTGCCTGCTTACCTCGTCATAATCACTACATCGTCTAATTGACATGGCCGAATATATTTTATCGGCTTTACCAATGAATACCAACTGACTGAGCAACAAGTCCAAACTCCTTGGGCCATGCAAGCTATTAGCATTTTTCTCAAAGTGTAAGAAGAATTGGTCTACTTCTTGTTCCTGAAATTTGGAACCAGGCGAATATTTTCGCCGCATCAAAACCAAGGGCTTTGAGAGTCTGATGAGGTAGCCTGTTGTTTCAATTTTTCTACTCGAAACTAGTTTCAGCTCTTTTGTTCATCTCATTTGTGCACTTTCCTTTTCCAATTCTTTTCCTTCTCAATTTGCAATTCATCTCTTTTTGTTGGATCTCTTTTTTGCATTTGCATTTGCAATTTTTCTTTTTCAATTCACATTTCACTTTTCTTTTTGTTTTTTGTTTCCATTCTGTCTGTTTTTGTTCCATTTCCATCGTTTGCAATTCTAATTTCCAATTCCTTTGGAATTTAAGTTTCTTTTAACTTGAAAGCATCACTTTTTCCCTGTTCCAGAATTTCTTCTATCCTATTCAAATATACTATATCCCAAACCTCTCCTGGACAACCTTTTCAATCAAATTAATTCTTGATGACTTGCTTTTCATAGCATGTTTTGCCCCCCCCCCCCCCCCCCCCTCACAAAAGGGTCCTAAACGCTTGGCAGTTTCATTAACTCAGCTTTCTCACTCATCAAACTTCTCCCAGTTATTTGCCCTATAACACTTCTGGATCAAACCATCACCATTGTGATTGTATTCTACAACACAATATACTAACTTGCACCAAACTACCAGGTAGTACAAAGTATACCACAACATTTTGTATGCTACAATGTGCACAATGGTTACAATAGTATAACACTTTTTCGGTGTGTAAATTCTGAACAAGAAGGCTCAAATTTATCCCATTCAATTCCCAAGGACGAGCCCCCCAATTCTGTTATGACGTCCCTCTAGACGCTAAGTCAGACAATAACTTTCAAACACAAATAAATGAGCCGTGTGCACAATGATCTACATTATATATAATAACAGTTTTTAATGATCTTTTACTTGTTTGGTTCAAGAAATTGGAATGTCCCACAACAAATTCATATCAATTACACAATGTACGATTATTATACTATAAGAGGTCCAGTATCCTATGTTGAAGGCGTTTGCAGTTCAACGATATATGTCCTCACCGCGACGCATCCAAAATGAATGACAGTAATGGCAAAGTTCACATAATTTTTAAAAACTTTTCAGGTAGTATATTTCTTGGGCATCTTCCAGTCCTGAAGATACCTTTGTCCAGCAGTTCAATACGTCAAGGTTAAATTAAGTTCCCTCGACGACATAATCCACATGTATATTATCCAAGATAATCACCGACGATTTCTATCTGTGCACACTTTGAACTCTACTTTATCCCAGCCCTTTCGGGCTGCAAAGATACAGTAAGAATAATTACATAGCAACTCTGCTCACATGAATTATAAAATCTGGCACGTGGGGAGCATATATCTACCATTATTGTAGATAAAACTAGCTATAACCATACGGCATAGCTTGAATTGCAACGCTGACGGCGACACTTAGGCGAAGAGAAGCTCAAATCTCAAATATCTACTGACTGCACAAAGATCCCAGTCAAAAATTACATTACAAAGCATCATGCATAAACATACCCTGAATCACATCACTTTATATCTATACTTGGTGGGGAATTCCCACATCTTGCAATGTTTTTATCTTTTAAAGCTAACAAGCTGACTCAGTTACTAGGTTTCATCTGGGGAATTCCCCACTTCCCTTATGTGCAATCTAAACAGTGCACTATTAAAAACACTCTAGGGAATCCCCTTTCTCTCTTTAATAGTAAACAAAGTGCTTTTCCCGTGAGAAATCTTTTCACAAATAAAATTGGAGAAAATAATATTTTTATCAAAATTTTTGAGGTAATAAACACTTGGTAGGAAAGTTCGGAAAGGTAATAGAAAGGGAAAGACTTCCATATGTTCCCCCCCTCGTATATATTTACTGATACAATTTTTTGAAATTTTGGACCTTTTTTGTATTTTTCTCTTTTTTTAAAATAATAACAATTTTATGTTGCAATTTATATATGAGAGGGGGTACAGATGGAAGCTTCTTGCCATATAGAGAGCCGCAGAAATCAGACCAACTTTCAGAAGAAATGTATTATCTTGTCATTTTCAACTTAAGGTCCATGGCCCGATCGCTTAATAGCCCGTCCCCAGAACCCAAGAATTTTACCGGAAGTGGTGAGAAGTTGGTATCAGAAGAAAGGCTACTATTTTTCTCATTTACCCTGTGAAATCTTAGGGCTAAGGATGTTTGGTTTTGGAATATACGAGCGAACATGTACTCCATTTTGGTCGACCAATATTAATTTTACACACGTACTCTATGGGGCTCCAAATCACGTTTTTAGCTCGCACATCAAACGGATTGAAATTCGGCGCGAAACGTTACAGATTGGGTTGTTTGGGTGCGGCTATTCTATCAGGTGAAACTTTGAATACTTAATCGGACCATTCCCTTTAATTTTTCGATTTAGAGTAAGAGAAGGCGTCTATCGCCATTAGAGTTAATTTCTTATACCCTGCTCCTGAGAAAGTTTGAGGAGCATACTGCCTATTCAGCACTGCATGCATCAGTGCATTTGTCCAAAGGCTAACACAATGCTTCCATAGCAGCTGTGAGATGTAATGTAACAGCGTTGGTTTTTGAGATATGCTACTCAACAATGTTCAGAGGTGTAGCTAACATGTAATTGTATATTATTCTATGGAGACTGTCTGAAGGATTGACACACTGCAGTTCACAGAGTTGACCAGCTCAAACAAGACAAAAACACACTATTGCTATTGTTGATAATTAAATTAGGTTGAAAAGTTTTGTGGCACTTGCTGTCGGCATTAAATTTACTTAATATATTTGCTAATCTGTTTATATTTTTTCCCAAAATATCTTTCAATTTTGAAAAAAAAAACCCTTACTGCTAACTAAGATTATAATGGTTATGATACCTTTAATGGCCTCCTTATTTGGGGAGTTTCCGTAGCATGACCCATCTGACACACTTTTTTCTGACACACTTATGAATTCGGAAACCCTTCACGGAATAAAGCACATGTTTATTCCGTTAAAGTTTGCGAATTCATAAGTGTGTCAAAAAAAGTGTGTTAGATGGGTTAGGTTACGGAAACTCCCCCCTTATTTAGGAGATAGCTTGTATGCTGAGAAATAACCAGGTTTAGTGGCAGTCGTACAGTGCTAAACTCAGTGAATTTAAGCAATCACAAAAAGAAACATCATAACGTCAGATACAAAAAAAATCAAACAACCATGCGGGGATAATATTAGGGAAGAATTGAATAACAAACAGCCAAAAGAAAAATACATCATAAAATGAGACGAAACTCAACCAAACAAAAACATAAAAAACATCAACAAAACTGAGGTATAATAAATATAAGCATCGATATTGAAGGCAAGTAAAGAGCGAGAATAAGAAACGATAGCAAAAACGTAAGCACGTATGGCCATGAACACTTCGGTATCTTGTTACGGCTTTTTGTGGTAACAGTAACTAATGGGAATAGACGCAGCTTTTTAACCAAATGAATGTTCTAACCCCAGTGACAAGTCTTGCGGCTCACTTAGTTGTAGAGACTACAGTAGTGAATAATATGAGTTATTGACGTGGTTTACAGCACTATTGCTGTTGTTGCTACAGTTACCAACTTTTTGATGACACAAATACGTCAAACAACTTATATTCCTAATTAAAACTTCCAATTTGATTTCTTAAAATACCAACAATATTGCATTCCATCACGTCAGATACGCTTTGAAACGCCTTCAAAATCCCTAATATACTGTTTCTCTGTTTCACGTGTCGTCATGTCCATTTGTAAGCGAGTTTCATTTTATGGTTGCACACCTCGTTCGCTTCTCACGGGGGGTAATTTATCATGTGCAAGCTCTCGGTGGAATATCTTGACATCATGTATGAGATGTGAATTAGCGCACCGGTGAGTTCTCCGGGAGGATTCCCAGACACCGTCCAAGAGATTTGACTTTTACCACAACCACGCTACTTGTCAATCACGACTTCACACATTTCAGGGAGTAGTAAAGGCTAGGTTCCATGTATGTGGTTATATAATCAAGTTATCTACAACTGCTACAATGACAATTTAATTACACACACAACCGATTCTCCTCTCTGGTAAAAAGCGATCGCTTTTAAAGGTGAGGTTGAGTCCAAAATGGAATTAATATGACAAATAAATTCTGGATTAAAAGAAATCATAGCTGACGTGGTCCTTGGTAAAATGTCATTGAAAAAAAAATATCAAAACTTCCATTAACAAAGTATTATGGACAATAAAATTGAAGGCGAATATTACCCTAATTGCTTTGCTCAGATTTTTAGTTCAGTTAAATTAGATCTTCTTTATATACGTATAAAAGAAGTACTTTGTTTATTTGACCGGATTTAACCCTAAGTACATGAAAAGACAAGAAATGAATGCACCATTAGTTTCCATCCAAAAAGAAATCAATTCGATGAGGAAGGTTTGTGCATTCTCGATCGTGGCACTTAAAACCTTCACTGCGTATTCAAAGGCAGTGCATTTAGCAGTATATTCAGAATTTGAAAATGCCCTTTCCGTTTGAATTCCTTCATCTTTGTCGCACGTAGCAGCTATAATCTATTTAAATAGAGTAAAGATATAGAAAGCATTTAGCAACATAATGTGAAATTCACTTCACACCCTGTTCCGAATATTCAGTATCTACCTGCAATGTTGAAAGTATTTGTCTTCATGACAGATAGGATAAAGTGTGTTTGTTCAGGAAACCCCTAGTGTTTCATTGATTACTAAGTATCAACCTCATTCAACAGCCACGCTCTTTACATGAGAATGAAGGGTAAAATAAAATACGACTTGTGGTATTCGTTCGTATTTTTTATTAGAGTTTTTTACCAGCTAGGCCATCAATCTTCCATTAAACCGAAAGATTAATTTTTATAACTTTGCACAATTGATAAGCATAACACCAATTATTTTATTATGTAATTGTAAGCAAAAACAGATCTCGTTCATTACCATACTCATATCCGCCAAACCTCCGTGTAAGAATATGCCGTATTTGTTATTGTAGTTCCCTTCTTCTGCATGTATTTTACAGAAGTTATCTGTCACAGTGAAAGAAACCCATGTATTGTGCAGTGCTTGATACGCTGACCTATATGTTGCTACGCCACAAGTAGCAGCATTATTGGGATGTTTTCAAGAGTTTCTTCATTTTTTATTAAACAAAATGATACATATTCTCTATCAAAAAATATTGCACGAAGTTCCTAGTCAATTGGCACATTTAGTTTTCCAATTTTGGACAAGCGTGATATAAAGAAGAGTACGATATTTCTTCCTCAAGCATTCTTTGTTAGATTCGTAAACAACATTCCATAAATCTAATACCATTTGTTTTGGAAATTGAGGATTTGCGCTGATCCTGAAATTCAGTTAGAATCATGGAACCATTACTCGGGGTCGTTTGCCTATGGCGTGAACTGCGCAAGCCTGTAGCTTACGCAGTTTATGCACTGGGCGGATATCCTAATCAAGCTGAATGTGAGGATTAACGCAAATCTTCTATTAACAAAACTACGGTAAGATATACAGAAAGTGCACTGTGAACCCTTAAGCGGTTTGAAAGTTTCAATTTCACTGAAGACGATGTCTCGCAATCTTGTATGTTCTTGAACAAGCAAACAAGTTATTCTTAAAGACACCCTTGTTTCCCTTTGCACCTCATTCGGCTGAAAAGTCCTTCGGGGTGTTTGGTCTTTGGGGTGATGCAGGGCGTTCGCATTTGGGAGCATCCTGCTGGAAGGACATTTTTTCCCCAGGGGTGTGTACAATCAATAGGTCGGCGAACTGGAGTACCACTTTGGCGCAAAAGTGACATTCAATGTGTTTTAGAGTGAAAGTAGAGGCGTAGCTTTTTATCTAATCGATACATTTTAGCCAGAGCAGAAATCAGGTGTTCAACTGATGACACGCATGGCCTGCAGTTTGAAATTCTTTTAACAGGCACTGCTGTTGAATTATTGTAAGCTCCAAATTGTATATAGGTGTATAAATTGGTGAACGAGTAGAAAAAGTGCCTGGGTCATTATCACCCTTACTGTTACCATTCACCATTATTGTTAATTATACTACAAAACCTAGAGTAAAGGGCACGGGATTAAGCTTTATCAAACTAACCATTTCATTAAAGAACCACTGGCGTGGCACATTTGAAAAATAGTGCGCCCTCAAGATTTTTTAAAATTGATATTTTTGCAAGGTTGTAAAGCTTTTAATATACAAAAGCCCTAACACGAAATGATTAAGCCCAAAGCAGCGCCCTTATTTTTAGACATAACAATTTTATAATAAAATGACTCCGGAGTCATTAATTCAACAGACGACGGAGATGGCATTTAAAACAAGTTACGGCAGACTTAAAGGTAGGCTACACATTAGCTGGATGTCTTTGACCTCTTATTAATGTCCTTGTTTTGGGGTATGTTATTTTGTATGTGTGAAAAATATCTTGTTTTCTTCCAGTGGCCTAGACTATCATTAGCGGGCAAATTTAAGAAACTTCAAATTTTGTGAAAATGCCGCTTTAAGTAATTCGAATAAAAAGGATATCAAGTACGGTATGCAGACGACAATTCTCGACAATAACCTCATACATTTTCGAAAAAGAAAAATGGTTACTTAGTGTATGTCGACGCCTCCTTTTAGCCATGGAATCTGAATTTTATACTTCATTTATTTCACCCAAACCGTACTGACGAACACTCGTAACGCTTTCTGAAGGTCCCTGTCGAATCACGTTGAGGTAATACAATTATTGGCACAAATTCTTCAATATTGAAGCTACCAGTTCCAGAAAACTCATTCGCCAAATTTGGAAATAAATATTTTTTTAAATAAATCAGCAAAATCCTTTTTTATTATTACTTTTTGAAGAGCTCTTTTAAATGGTTTATTAAATAAATAAATCTTGCAAACGGCCAATTGCAAATACTGTAAGAAAAAAAGTAGTACCCATGGAGTTAATAGAGAGTGCAGTGTTGTGGATTAGCAGGCGTCTTTGCGTTGGATGTGATCCATGAACTATGCGTCCACAGGCTTTGCACCTGGACCACATTCTTACGTTCAGGTGAGTGTATTGTTTGATACACCATCTTTGAGGTGAAGTGATCTATGAACTATACATCCACCTGCTTTGCACCTGGACCACATTCTATATGTTCAGGTGAGTGTATTGTTTGATACACCATCTTTGAGCTGGAAGTGATCTATGAACTATGCATCCACCTGCTTTGCACCTGGACCACATTCTTACGTTCAGATGAGTGTATTGTTTGACCGTTAAAGATGGCTGCTAATACGAAACACAGACGCTCAACTGGGAAGGTCACTTCTGTTATGGTTTTCTCCCTTCCAATATCCGAATTTGCTAGGTGGTTTAGGAAGAAATCAGTTAAATATTGTGGCTCAAGCTAGATCCAGCCCCTGGTATCTAGCAGAAGCATATTGAAATATTTAAAAAGGTGAAAGGCAATTCACTTTTTTAAAAGTGTCCTTCTATAGAAGATAAACATCAACAATTAATGCTTTTCTGTACTGAAACGAAAGAAATACGTGGTTTCGAAAAAGATCGAAATACAATATGCTTTTCATTATTATTTCAAACTAATGACTTCTTTCTAATTGTTTAATATTGTTTTGTTTAGAACAAAATAAAAAAAATAAGTTATGTCATCAATTGCCTTGATTCTTCGGAAATAGTTTAGAAAAATGGTATTTATCAAATGTTAGGTTTTATGATTAAGAGTTAAAAGATAATGATTTCGGTTATAGGATTGCGGTTATGCATAAGATTAGTATAAGTTAGTGATATTAAAAACATATTTTCTATATGTGTTGTGAGTCGAAAGCTACTCCTTTTAGACGACTACATCTTGCTAAGGTTAACCCTTTCAACTATGATAGGTTCGGGGTTGATTATGAGGTGTTTGAGATGGCTTTCAAATAATCGCAGCACCGGTCATTCGAAAAGCCATCTCAAAATCCACTGACCTACGACTAGTCTTATTTGAACTCAATGCTTTTACGTGCTGGTTCGGAATGATGATGATGAAAATGCATAAGTTTGAAATTACAATGAAAAGAAAAGAAACACACACATATATATATATATATATATATATATATATATATATATATATATATATATATATATATATATATATATATATATATATATATATATATATAATTTTATTTTTATTTATAATTTTATATAATATGTTTATATATTCAGTTTGTTTGATTTCAATAAAATACATTACATTGCTGAAAATCATTGCAGTATCATTCAGCTAATTCTGCAAGAAGATAGAAAATGCATAGGTATGGACATTAACATAGTGGTGATGCTATACTCTCTCGAAGAATATCTAATAATTTCGCCAAACCATTTTGCAGAAGCGTGTTATTTGTTTAGAAAATCGACCTAAATTACAGCGAGATGCGTTCACCCTTCCATGAATCCTTAAGAGAATCATCTATTTTATTGGTCCATTAATCTACTAAGGAGCTGTTAAGTACAGAAGCATATGGGAATATCGGAGTGTTACAAAACCAATTAAATACGTCAGAGGAAAATATTTCCTTCCTCATTCAATTGATCGTTGAGTTTTCTTAAAACATGAGATTTCAGTACAGAAAAAAAAAAGAGATTGATAAATGGGGCAAGGCATTTCAGCAGACAGCAAATTGACCAAGCGGACAGGCGAGAAGAGAATGGCAAGAAGACGAAGCAGTGTCTGTTGCACAATTTGCTTTAAAACTGTCAGTTCTGTTGGCTCAGCTGCCAGACCATGCATTCTAATGAGCTGTACACTGGATTCTATTTAAGTGTAAGGAATAAGAAAAAAATGTACCGAACCAAGAAAATTCTCTCTTTTAAGCTCAAGGAGTAGTTTCACATCTGCAATTAAGGCACTTAAGCGCTTATTGTAAGGATGTTTTTATCATCGAATTTACCTGTCCTACTGCATTTCTAAGAATATCCCTTGTTCCATATATCACAGCGATTACGCATTTAATATCCAAAAGTATAGAAGGGAGCAAAGCACGCTTTGTTTAATAATAGAATACATTCCAATTTTGTAAAGATTATTTATGACAATATATAACACTCTTAGAACGTATTTCTTCATGGTCCATTAAAAATGCATTCAACATTTTATAGTGTTAACTTCCAATCGTCTTTCTTGTTTTTTCATGTTTACTAAATGATTGTAAGAAACACACAAAACAAACTTTAAAAGAATGAATTGTAGTTTCACAAAGGAAAATAAATAAGCAAAATATTTTACTCCCACAATGTACCCTTAAAACATTAGTATCATAAGAGGGTTATTAAGCTGATGTGGCTTTTTGGGTCTTCAAACATTATTTTGTGAAATGGTCCACACAGGGCCACTGAGACTCAGACTTGGGTAGATACAAATTCAACCTTGGTATTTCAATAGACAAAACAAAACACAAAACACAGTTGAGAGTACAAATTTTAGCTGTATAAAATATTCATATCGATGGTAGATAAACATTCAAGCCTGACAGGTCAACAGAGACATCCGCAAAACAAAACGATAGTTCGCGCGCGAAACGTAAGAAAGGTTCTCCAAGAATTGTTTATTAAAAACAATTTGGTTAAAATTGATTGTCCTGATTCCGCACGGAAGATTAGATTGTTTTAGGTTCATCGTTTACTATGAGGTAAGATCAATATGTGTACATGGATGGACAAATTTAAAGAAGAACGTTTTCTCACAAAACTATAATTCCATAGATTCAAAACTAAATTCAAAAAGTTTGTGGATAAGGAAAACTTTTCTCGGGTTATTTTACAGATTTCATTTTAAAATTTAAATCTAAATCTCTTATACTTAGATAAGGCTTGGATCTGCTTAGCCTTAGATTTGGATTTAAATATTATGTTTAATTTGAATCTATTAAATTTTAATGTTACAATGTAGACAAGCCCATTTGATAAAAAGTAACCTCTAACTTTAACCTAGATATACTACATCGATAAAATATTTACATAATTCGGTCACTGTTTTGATTAAGTCCGTGTTGTCTTCCAATAATAACTATCTAAACCGCTTGAAATTTCATATTCAGTGTGTCTCTTCATGAAATCAATCGTGTTCTCAATGTATGAAGCAAAATTATTCCTGTAGGAAAAAAGCTGTGTCAAAAAGATAATTAATACAATTCAGGAATTCAATTATTACGTACTAAAATCTATTCATTATAACCACGTCCAAGGCCGCAATAACAAACGAGATCCAGAACATTTAAACATCAAATATTCCACGCGTGGTTGTCGCTCCAGAGCTATTGCGATGATTGATTGCGTGCAATACCAGATCTGAAGCTTTTACTGGTAGACTTCAGAATGTTTGAAGATGTTGGTACGGACACAAAGGAAATCGTTCAGCTCTAAGTCGGATGCTGAGTACGGTTGTATTGAATACACGATTCCTTGTATACTTTGTAGATACGCCAAGCGAGTTGACCAAATCCAGTACATTTTATGTGGAAATCGCACCGAGTGACGTCATATCCGGGACTGAACACATAGTTAACCTGCCCTAGCAAACTACACAAGCGGAGAGAAGCTAATCGTTGTGACAGAGCCGCTTGTTTCTAAGGCGAGTGGCATGGATGAATGTAAATTATGAGCCATTTGTAATAGGAGATTGTTGGGATTGAGAGACTCTTATACTTGACGTCGAACATTTGATATCACACCGCCCATTCTCTAATTGCTACCATGAGATTAAAGCCTATGTTCACTCTCATGACTGTGCAGACGACACGAATAACAGTCTGTTGGAGTTTATATTGTGGAATTTATTTTTAAGGAACGTATGTATTCATCTTCAAAACATCTTACAGTTTGTTAGTGTTAGTGGTGCTAGGCGTCATGGGCCTAGATCCATGTTTTTCTAATCAGTGGATATACCAAGTTGGTCTGTGCACTGCTAGGAAAGAATCAAGGCATCAGGGTGTGGACCACAAGTATAAAACACGTACCCCGCTAACTTGTTTTTGCACATTGGATTTACGCCTGGTAAATTGGAGACTATGTACGCTGAAGCAGCTAAAGAACATTCCACGGATAAGAATAATACCCTTCTTTCCAAGGTAGGAATTGAATGCATGCAATATTTTCTTCACTGACTTCTTCGGATGGATTCATTTATGTAGTTAGCGCTTACGAATGACAAGAGTATAAGGTTACGGGTTACCGTTTTATGTCTATGTTTACCACGTGATATATTTGTAGACATACAACTTTTCACTTACTGGGAGGTTGTTAACTCACTCAAATTGGTGAAACTTTCGCGGAGTTCACAATTGTTTACACTCAGTGCTATATTCCATTGTGATAATGTTCTAGTTTTATTCAAATTATTTTAGTCTTATCCACTTAATTCCGCTCACGTGTCGATGTTTTACCAAATATATGGTTCAATATTTTATCAACCAAACCTGACCTTATTGTAAACTCGTACTCTTAGTTGTCTTAATGATAAGGATGTATTATCATTAGACAATTATTAATAGATAACATGCAAACATGTCATGTTCTCTAGAAGGTGAAATGCATTTAGTATATAGCTTAGCTACGTACTTTTGACACAAAGTGATTTTTTGACAGGTGATTCATAATTGGGTGCGTTGCATGCATTAAATTGCATCTGATCTTCAATAAATATATTCCATTATGGGAGGATTTTCACATTGGTTTAAAAAAACCCATATGTTATTTTCACATTGTGTATCACTTGAATTATATTTCTGAGTCCAAAATATACATCTTTAGTGTAGATCTAAAATAATGTGAGTAGCATTATGAGCTGTTACAATCAAAGATACTATAATTGGAAATTTAACCAACTTCGTTTATCCATGTGGTATAATAATCATAACCGAAGTGTGTCACTTAAAATGACATACAATCCGATGTAATTATTATTTTTACGCACATATTCATTTCAATATACCATAACCGTGTTCTCACACGCACTTATCGAATTAGTTTTAAAATATTAATGCACTAATTTAAACGGTCTACCAGTCCAAATAATTTCGAAGCCTTCACAGATAATATCCGTATATTGCAATTTCTTTTGGAAGGATGCAGTTGATTAAAGGTTGTCACACTTCTGACATTGTAAATAAGCCATTGAAGTTATTGTTATCTGATATTTCAAATTACATGCATCTTATGTTGATCATGAATATCATGAAATAGCGTATTTTAAAATAACCATACTAGATAAAAATCCATTTATCTTTAGATCTCGGGCGGTGATGGGTTCGAACCCATCCACAGCAAGTTCCTTTTGCGATTACATATTACGACTTTCATCAATTTCTCTCGCATTTGTAAATTCTTCATGGCAGTAATTCACAAGATGTCTGAGCAACTCCCAATTTCTCTCATATATACCTGTTGTACACAAACCTTTGAACGAACTAAACTAGATTTGATTTAACAGGGAAAATTCGGAGCAAATTAATGATACTTGAAGGCCCTTTAACAAATGATAAATAATTCAAGGTCAGTGACAGATATACCAGCACTTTCATCGAAAAGAAGGCAATATAAACAGTGTTTCGTTCCCATGTAATTTAATGTCATTTGTAAAACACTAATTGTATCACTACAGTGCCATATTACCTCACAACTAAAAGGATAATATATGGTTGGTGCAACGCATGTATCCAATAATATGAACCGAAAAGGGCATTGTAGCAAACGCTTCATCTTAATCATAAATGTCATCTGATTTGCTTGTCTTTCAAGTCGCCTAAATGAACTCGATAAAGTCTTCGTGATTAGACACCGTCTTATGAAGAATATATTTAAATGCTAACTGCGAAACGTTCATAAGCGGAACCAATATGGTATATCAATTTCATTGCTTCATTCAACTATCACATAGCGTGTCGTAGATTTCCACATCTTGTATGGGGATCCGTCCTGTCTTTAAGCAACGAGGAGGAACGAATACCTTTTTAATGCCAAAAGGTTACCATTGCTAAAATAAGATTGATAACTTTATATTACCTGACCTTAAAGGCACATAACGGATATGCAGGATATATTGTAAGCAAACATTGTTAAAGCTGTTGTTCCTCATTCATTTTCGAACATGGTGTATAATGTGCCATCAAAAGAAGAAAGGAGACAGAGAGAGTTAAAAAAACAGATTATGATTTCTTTCAATACTAAAGATAAGCGTTTAATTAAAGTTTTGACAATCTAATTAAAACGACACAGTATTAAGAATACATTTTTGCAAATAATGATTTTGTTTTACCAATTCTAAGTGTATTAATAAAAGAATAAAATTAACATAATTATACAGACTAAAAATAGATTAGATCTTGGAGTGTTATGTTACTTTTCCAGCTGTTACCATTGTCGACCTTTAGAATAATTCGCTGGAGCAATTCACCAATTTGATTTGATTTGATTTTCAGTAATTGAACTGGTCAGACCTTTTGTGTAGGGCATATTATTTAGTTTATGTTTTTATTTTGTATTGAATTGGCACTATCAGTGATTTGCTAGTCAGAAAAAAAACAACCAAAATCAGATTTTTGCAAGTCTGTAAGACCGAAAGCAACCTACGTAGGATAAAATCGGACATTTTACTTATTACTATCTGTACAGTGTGCAATGCGTAACGGAGAATCATATCTTTCAACACTTCAGTTTTCTTGCTTTTATTGTCAATTTTTTATTTGGAAAATAGAGAGTTCTACAGGCTTAAGCTACTTTTAAGCTTGTCAATTACCCATTAACGTGATAAAAACAGGTGAATAAAAGAACTTTAAATATTGTCCGTTCAGAGTTGTTTAACTGTAGAATATAAATTTTAAAGGTGCTTATTCCGATCCCCTTTCAGACCACCCCTCCCCGATTTACCCAGAAGTAGTGTAAATTTGAGGAAAGGCCGAATTTTGTCATTGTCGTCCTGAACTTTCAGATTCCAAAAATTTCGTTTCAATGGATAACCATCAATATTAGCTCAGTAGTGAATAGGGCCTTGTAATTTTGCAATTATCACTTCTACTATCAAATCCGCAAGTAGAGAACACGATACACATATATCGATGATAAGCAATGATTTAAGCAATGATACCATATTTCCTTTGGGATATACACTCATTCTTTTGTCGATGTTGAGATTTGGGGGGGGGGTGAAAATCATCCAATCATGTTGAAAACTTTATAATTATAATTAAATCGGGTCATCCCCTTAAAGTGTACAATGAGAAAACATTTTGTTTAGTCATATTTCTCCAAAAAAATCGTGCATTGTTGCTTTAATACGGCAAAATATGGTTGAAAAATATCATGGAGAAAGAGAGTAAACACAATGAAAGTAATTTTACTTACCTTCAATGTCATTCGAGTATAGTAGATTTACACATTTATTGGGGTCATGTTTACCATGAATATAGTTATACTGATTAGCCGTCTTTGATCAAAATAATGGCGAAATAAAATTAATTTAAAACAGAACTTGATGGTCAAAGTTATTGTGTACAAAGCACGGCTGTCTAGTAGGGTTGCACATGTTGGCATATGACATGTAAACGTGTTGGCAAACTTGCTCTACTCTTGTTAGATGTTAATATTGTTGTTGTTGTTGTTATTATACAAAAACTGTCGCTACCCTGAAGATTTGTTCCATTAACGTAGTTGGAAAATGATGTCAACTTTTGGTTGATTTCAATGGGATGTACTCTCTAAATTTCTTAGATTACAAACTAATCTACAGTGTGAGTCAATAAAAACCCTACATCAGGAAAGATTTTTTCTTCAAAGGTTAAACGTTATTTTTGGTTCAATGTTTGCTTTGGTTGTTTACAGAGATAAACAGGCTATCAGAAGATTTTTATTGGTGTCTTTCGGACTTTGGGTTCAGAAACTATGTCAATTTTGCGGAGAGACCTAAAAATTCAGTTTGGCCGATTTTAGCCATACAATGCGGAGAGACTGACACCGACGTATACTATAACACATTGTAGCAAAGACAATTCACACATGTAATTTCAGATGGTATCGATTTTCTTCTCGACAAAACATATAAGTTTGAATAAAATGGTCTATTCTGTAACATAATTATAGGTAAAATATCTTCAAAAAATTAAATTACAATTGTTCAATCATAAAGAGTTAGTTATTGAAAATCACTCCATATCAATGTTTCAGTTCATGACCATAATGAAACTGCTCAGAGATTTTTGTTTTACATCTCTAAGGTAATTATTTTGCACACATACAGTATACTCAGCGTCCATTGCAAGAAGAACTAAAGCTAAAGAAGAACTAAAACTAAAGTTTTCTGTAAATAAATCGGAATTAAAACTTAAAAATCAATATCGCACTGCTGTTTTTTCCAGCGGAATACAAAACTTTCTATGGTTTCACTTTTGCTCCCAAGTTTCGTTGTAGGTTAAAACCGTGAAATCTTGCTGAACCAAAGTAAACTGTGGTCTTACACCAGCTATCTTGAATTTCTTATTTGTGAAATTGAACATGTTTTACTTAGCATTTTCTTTTGTAATCTCTGGGATATTATTTTTATAATCCTTCAATTACTCTCCCACCTTCTATTGTTTAACAATAATTTGGTGTTAAATGTTTGTACTCAAATCACTGCTGAAGACCATGTTACTCTATGTAAGTGATGCATCTTTGTTTGGCTCAAAATCGGCCAAACAGGACTTTTAAGTCGCTCAGCAAAATATGCGTAACTTCTTCATCCAAAGTCCAAATGACACCAAATAAACGTTTTCTAAAAGCCTGTTTATCCTTCTTTATAACCATAGTAAACGTTTGAGCAAAAACAATTCTTGACTATTTTAATTATTTTTTTTATTCTGAATGTAGGGGTTTTTTTTAACTCACACTGTATTAGATTGCTATGGAGGACAAATCCGAAAATAGATTACAAATTATTAATCTATGACTTAGATTAACAGTTTTTAATCAATTTAGATTGATTTTTAACCCATTAGATTGGTTTTTTTTAATCTAAGCTGTTGATTTAAAATAAAATTGAATCCTAAATGGATTAAAAATCATTCAAAATCAATCTAAATTGATTTAACTATGTTAATCTAATTCATAGATTAATAATTTTAATCTATTTTCGGATTTGTCCTCCATAGCAATCTAATAGATTAGTTTTTTAATCAAAGAAATTTAGAGAGTATGTATAATTATATTATACCCTTTGCGCCTACTCTGTATCACGTGCTTTATTCCATTACGGAATAAAGCACATTGATGCGAAGGGTATAATATATTTATTCCAGGATTTATATAATTTAAGCAGAAAATGGGACACTTTTAGCTTTAAATTTCTCAGAGAAAGACTGATAAAAGAATTATTAAGAAGATGGCAACGGGGCATTAGTCTGTATGGCTTTTACAAACTGTGTAACGCTTTAAAGGGGGCATTTCGTGATTCTGAACCTCGTCTCTCCGACTTACCTAAACAAATTGACCTTTTTATATCATCTGGACCGTTAGCCTAGCAATCCATGTGTAGCTAATCTTTTGCAAATTCGGTCGTATCGTAAGAAATTCGCAAATTTGTAGTTTCTGCCCGTAAACGGACAGAAATGACAGCACAGTGGCCTATGGGGACTTTGTGAACGAACTTTTCTCAAGGATATCTAGTGAAACATGAATAAAACAGAATGTACTGGGATCACGAAATGCACCTTTAAACTATTTAACTATTGAATAAAGGCCGTTATAATTCATTAAAAACCCTGTAGAGGTGTACAGTATGGAACAGATTCTTTTCAGCTAGATAGCATTGAAATGCATAACCTCACAAGTAAATTATTTAGACGTTTGGTAGCTGCTAATGTGTTAATGTAAACAAAAAAAAAACATGTTAGATGATTGGGATTAGTCGCCATTAATACCATACAAATTGAGAAATTCAAAATTAATAACACATGGGGTTTTTGTTTTCAATATTTCTGGTAGACAAATTTAAAAATTACAATTTTTTAATTTTTTAGGTTTTTTCTTTTTTTAAATGTTAAAAGTTAAAAGTATGTTTGTGTTTATTTCTTCTTTTAACTTGGGATAACCATACAGTGGAAAATACAGGTAAGGTTCTGTCCTTGCATGAGACTATATTTATTGTCAAAATTAATTTTACAGTTGATTTTGCTTTTGCTACATGCACACTATTGAAAAATATATTTTTTTACCAATGCTGAATGCTAGACCGACAATTTCTGATGTACATTTCTATGACATTAACACTTTTTTGTTCAAACTTGACGCAATTGATTTAAAAAGCTCCAAATAGTGGGTTTAAGTTAAACAATATCATGTTATATAAGAGAAAGTTAGTATCTACAAAAACTTTCAAACCATTAATACATCTATATAATACACTGCGGAATATTTTTTCTACAAACACCGTTGTTTCTACTGATGCTACTACTGCTAGCGGTAATAGTATACTGACTACTACTACTACTACGACTACTACTACTACTACTACTAACTACTACTACTACTACTACTACTACTACTACTAACTACTACTACTACTACTACTACTACTACTACACTACTACTACTACTACTATAATAATAATAATACCAATACTAATACTATTAATACGGTACTTCTACTACGAATGATAAATTTCTATATAAATTTGATCGTGGTATTGGTCCAGGCAATACGAATTATATGATATTCTTTTGCATTGTTCGCCTGCTTTGTATTTTTCAAAATATAAATTAACGCAGGTCGGCTTCTGTAATATAATAATACTAAAGGACAGCCTTCTTTTTTCTTCTGGTAATATAAATATAAAAGCTTATAAACTGCTTTCTGCTACAGTAGATACACCATATAAGAATCATCAAGGAAACCATAAATATGCACTGAATCACTGGTACCTCGTATGGCTTAATATTTAAAACGATATTAAATGTTTGGATGACAGTTGTTTGCGGTGATAAGGGTAAAGAAATGACTTCATACCAGCAAGTATACTTCGACATGATATAGCGCGCATGCTCAAGTGATAAAAATAACCAATGACCTTGACGGAACACAAGTGGATAAAAACAAGAGTAAATTCGTATTGGCTGTGCTAAGTATAGATATTTACAGAGGATTTTTCTTTAATATTATTCCCAATTATCCTCAAAGGGATAGTGGGATATTTTGCAGACAAGATTTTTTTTAATTTTCTGGAATTTTAGATTTCGGTATATCCCAATCTATTCTGTGGTATAACTCTGGTAATTCCGATTCTCATGCTAATGACATGCTTTAATGTCACACAAAAAATATGGGTCAAAATACAAATATAATTCCTGATTATTGGTATTTACGACTGATTATGTCATCGCATTTCTTGCTTAAGATACAGAAACGAAGTAATAAATTTTACTTTTTTGATTTTTAAAGTTGCGTGTTCCGATCGTCTTTGGAACCCCCGATGTACTCGGAAGTAGTATCGATTTTGCTATCAGATGAAGGAGAATATTTTTCTCATTGTCGTCCTGAAATTTGAGCCCTCAAATTCATTTAATTCCCAAGATATAAACAAAAGACCGCCGTTTTAATGGTTAACCATCAATATTACTTAGGTGTGGGTGGTGGTGGTGGTGGTGATGGTGATGGTGATGGTGATGATGATGATGATGATGATGATGATGATATTCCATGTTCCCTGGGCATCGCTGAGTAGTAGTATTTTCTTTTAAAAATTGTTGGCCAATGGTGCTTATCAGCTGCCGGAAAGCACTTACATAATTTTAGACAATGCCCTGGACGCAATAAATGGTCAATGCTGTGCTCAGAAATCTATGCATAATAATTTATGCTTAATATCATTAAGAGTCCAGTTTGTGGATTGTATTAAAGTAAACAGGCCGTTTAACACTCCAACAATGATTTGAATTAAAGGCTGACATATATTTTTTTGTGTAGTAATTAAAAATAGTCATCTAGAACTAAAGATAGTCATCTAAAATGCTCAATTCCAAAGTTAGAGATGAATCGGATTTTCCGTTTTCATGCCGTAAACAATTATGCACAGTATAAGAGTGCCATAGAACACCGTGTATCACAAAAATTCCGGATCCGGAATTTTATAACAAAGCTGTGATTTTCTATATGAAGGATTTAAATTTGAGCTTAGTTATTTCACACAGTGATTAGTATATGGACAAGCACTATGTACATGCAAAAAACACGATTTGTTTGAAAAATTAGTGCGCCCTCATCGGGAAATCTCTGAGTCAACCTTTAAACATCACACACAGTTTCCGTAAAAAATCCAAAGGTTTGTGTTTCTTGAATCGATTGGAGCAACTCAAAATAGCAAAAATTAATCACTCCGAGGTCACCGTCAATGCTATGTAAATGCTAGGGTTAAAGTTAGGGTGATTTTAAAAAATGGTTAGGCCGAATATAAGTTTGGTTTAGATCTTAGCCAAAAAGGAGATGATAAAAAGATAATGCGATAAATTTTCATCAATTACATGTTTGGACTTCCGAAATATGATAGAGTATCACCTGTATGCATTTGTACAGAGATTGCAAGTACGTGATGGAATCCACGTGATTTAAAGGGAAATAACACGCTAATTTTAAGTTTACATATAAATTTTCAGTTTACAACAGTGATGATATTGCAATAAATTAATTCTGAAATCTCGATGATGCAATTGTGGCATCCTTGATCATTTTGCGATAGGGAAGAGGGTAGGGGTAAAATTTGTAAATGTTTCATACAGCGTTAAAAGATTTATAGACAAGTTCAGCTGGTCCTAAAGAATAAAAACATGTATAGTTTGCTATACCTAGGGCAATTACTTTTTACACCGTAGGCTTAAAATTGGTTCAAGGTTCAAAATTCAGAATGCACAGATTCTTCTCAAAGTGGGCTTGCATTCTTCATTCTCTTGGATAGTAATGTAAAATAAATGTTATGTATTTTGTTTGACAGTTGGGGTATAATTATGATGACAATACCCACAGGGTCTATGGGGATAATCTCTCTCGCCTCTGCTAATAGCTTTGAGCTGATTAGGATAAAGTAAATGTATAACATTATTGTAATATGCCCTTACGAGCAATTTGAAATAAAATAAAACAAATGCGATCATTACAAATATTTACTCTCATGATGACCTTCAACAGGTTTTGACCTTGATTGATTGATTGATTGATTGAAATATCGGATATATCAGTCCCGTATTGATTCCAATAGAGTGTTAAATTAACACAAGTAGTGTAAATTTGGCAGCGGCAGTGTTAAAAAAATTAACACCAACATTTAACACCAAGCAGTGTCATATCATACATTGTAACACCAGAATTTGTGTTAATATAACACTAACATGGTGGTATTTAACACCGCAATGGTGTAAATCTAACACCAGTGGGTGCGATCCCCTATTGATTCCAGGATGGAGTTAGAATTAACACCCATGGTGTTAAAGTTAACGCCCCAGTTTTTGCAGTGAAATTGCTCAAAGATGACAAAGTTGATTCATTGAATCAGCAGGTCAATGTTACCTTTCCCTTCGATGTTGTGAACAAAAAATACGTCTAATGTGGTATACCACATTTATTAACACCCACTGTCCTATGGGCCAATTTTGCGCACGTTTTTCCTGCTTCTAATCAAACGACTGGACCCATATTCAACGTAAAATTTATAATCAGACGTTTTTTGTGATATGGATCCATGTGCGAGAGAAATATCATAGGAAAAATCGGACCGTGTATCCCACCTTTAACAGAAACTTGTTCTTCACAATTCATATTTTTTTAAAACTAACGAATATCCAATCGTTCTTAACCCGATGAACTATTACATAAAACACCGCCATAATATTACCCCGAGGATGCACTCGATAAACACCAAATGGAAATTCCATATGCTTCATCACAGACTCTTGCTCGATATTTTCAGCACCGTGCATTATTATTCTTGCCAGCTGTTTCAGACCAGTTTGCTGGCCTTTGCGTTTGGTTCAGATTACATGTCGGTGTGTCGACGATATCTTGTGAAACAAAATTAACGTATAACTGTTGCCGATCTAAGTTCTCTGCAAGCTTTACTGAGACGCCATTAGACTGCTATAATGCTATTGCCCACACAAGTATAGTAGCGCAATAAGACAATTGAAACAAACAGTCCCCGATTTGGTTAATGTTGACGGTGAAATTACCGTTTACCGTGAAAAACCCGTTGTGAAGACACTGGGACAATTAGTTGTACTATAATCGTATAGTAAAATTACTTGCGCACTTATTGCAATACGTTACCAATCATAAAAGTGACAATAATTACAACTATAAAAAATGATTTGCTTGTTTCTTCCCATCCAGGTTTGAAATGGATATGACTCAGAGATTTCGAGTCTATTTTTTGCGTATTAATTAAAACAGGTAACTAGAACTAAAGATAGTCACCTAAAACGCTCAATTCCAAGGTTTAAGGTGAATCGGATTTTTAGTCGTTTTGATGTAGTAAACATTTATATGTAGTACAACACTACCATAGGATATAGTCCTGGCTACATTGATAACTAATATCAACCTTATTAGATGTTTTTTTGTATGCTGATTCTGAATCCGTTGAGTGTTTTTGTAGAAACGCATAAAGTCAAAATGGTCACCAAAATATTCATCTGATGTTGACTCAAAAGTTGTAATTTTTAAGCCTGTCTCGCTAAAACATTCATTTTGACCAGTTAACATAGTTAACATATGATTTTGTAACCACGTAATCGATTAATTCAATATGGCCGCCAATACAATAAAGTGTCTGATCGTGGTCTACTTAGACTGCAGTTTGGTAATTAGTGTGTATCCTGGTGTTTTAACAGTCAAGAAATTAATTAAAACCGTAAGAATTATATTTAAAAATGTCATTATAAATTCCTTCATTATAGCACCCAAGATGGCTTCTGATACTCTGAGATCGTTATATTTGATAAATGTATCTAACTTAGTACTGCAATGTTTGTGTATATCCCTGTAAGTAAATCAGATCAATTTACATATCATTAGGTAATCAGAGTAATCGATACATATAAGTTGTGAGCGGCAAAAAAGATCCGATCGCTAATAGTGTTTTCGTCTCTTTGTTTTTGGTACGTTTTAGGCGTCCATTGGCATCCATATTGGGATATTTGATGAATAACAACTCAATGACACTTAAGATAGGCTTACTGGGATTCGTGGAAGTGATAATCGAACTAGAAACCACAAAATATATACTTAGTCTACAGCGTTAATGAATTACTGACCTTTAATGACTGACATTTGCAGCCATATTGGACGCCCATCTAGGACACCATCTTGCAGATATCAATCACTTTGATATGTTATGATATCTTAACTGCTTTGAATGAGTTATAGTGATATACACAAACATTACGGATCTTGTCTACATATAGTAATGAATTTTGCCATTTTGAATGGTTTATTGATCTGATTGATATTCAAATGATTGAAAGCTATTCATAATGATCTCAATTAACATAATGATAGAGGAAAATCTGACGATCACCGCAAAAAAGGGAGGTAGCGTTATTTTTCTTGTTAGATCTAGAGGAAATTTTCCCCTAAAACAAGGCAAGGGTCCACTCCGTGATTTTTTTCAAAAGTGCATTTAAATGCAGTTAAGAGACGGAAGGGATATATACCAAGTTACCATTCTCCCGTCAAAAGTAAATAAATACCAGATGCTTTTTTGTATTGGCGGCCATTTGAATCTCATAATTAGGTGATTATTGAATCATATTTTAAATTGTCACAATGGCTGTTTTGACTGGACAAGAAAAAATTACAACTTTTGAGTAATTAACAGATGGGTTTTTATAGTGTTTTGGTGGCCATTTTGAATTTTGGCGTTTCTTCCAAAATGCTCAATGTTTTTCGTCTGGCACCAATCGGATTCAGATTCAGCAGGACAAACTGGTCTAGAAACCCAATGAGTTCCCCGGTTTGTTTATGTTACCGCATAAATATAGTCCATAGCAATAAACCTTTTTTGCTGTTCACGTCAAACTGGTTAATTGGTTTAAAAATTCAGCGGCGTAGCTAGAGTTACGTCGCCCAGGTGAACACTCTGTAATCCAAAGTATTAATATTATTTGGGAAAGAGACATATTTGTTAAGTTCAATAAGAGAAATATTTATTAAGTCCAACCTCTTGAAACTGTCTCTAAGGAGGTCAAGAGAGTCGCCTTGTGGAAAGAAAGACCTGCCATCAACTAAGTAACATCTATCGGTATTGAACCTGGTGAACATCTCCCACCTGGAGCTGACTCCTCATGGGCTGAATGGCGATGCTTCAACAGATTGAGAACCAGAATTGGCCGATCTAAGGTTTCCTTGCAGAAGTGCATGGGGCTATCTGGAAGCAGATCAGGACACTACCTGTGGTTGTGGAACAGCACCACAGACAGTGGAACATCTCTTGGTCTGCCCACTGACTGGATCATATTTGAGAACCACAGTGTTAGGACACGATAAGAAGAAGAAGAACACAAGATTACTGCTTTAAAGTCAATTTTACAAATCCACGATCGTAGGAACAGAAATGTATCTAACCAACATTCATCCTGTTCCAACACAAGACGTTACGAAATTTAAATAAAACATTATAGCATCCCTTGTGTTGAGGTACTGTTACAGGGCGATTAAAAATGGGCCTTAATTGTGTCCGCCATTCTGCATCTTTAAGTATATATCTCAACAAAATGTGGTGTCGAGGAGGGAAAGCTTTTTAGGTCGTCCGATGAAATTGGAGAGACCTTATGGCATCATAAGGTATCGGTGTGTCTCTGTATCAGTGTGTGTCAGACTTTTGGTATACACTTTTGGTTAAAATGTTGTCTAGCTTTTTAGTGCAGTGATTGATCAAGTTCATACTTGGTATGCTTATAGATGAAGACAAGGAGTCCTATGTGGGGTAACAGATGATAAGGTCAAAGGTCATTCAGGGGTCACTTAGAGTCATTATATCTTGTGCATGTGGTATACACTTGACTTGGTTAAAATGTTCTTTAGCTTTTTAGTGCAGTGATGGATCAAGTTCATACTTTGTATGCTTGTACATTGAGACAAGAGGGGTTATAGTGTTCTTCCTACGATGCAATTCTTCCAATACCTTTTTTGCACCGGTTAAATGAACAGAACTTATTCCAATCTTGCAATTTAAGTACTTTTGTCACTGTAAATTCATGTGACAACCATTGCAAAAATTGTATTGGAAGAAGCGCATGGTGGGAAGAATACTGTACCTCCTCTTCATTGAGACAATGGGTATTATGTATGGTAACAGATGAGGAGGTCAAGTGTCATTCAAGGGATACCTAGAGTCATTTTATGGATTGCTCTACACTTATTCTTCGACCACATAATCGGAAGACCTATTTTGGGACCGCTGTCCCTATTTTTAATAGGTTTGATTGGCTGCAGAACGAACCAGAATTGGCTGATCTAAGGTTTCCTTGCAGCAGTGGGGCTACCTGGAAGCAGAACAGGACACTACATGTGGTTGTGAGACAGCACCACAGACAAAGAACATCTCTGCCCACTGTTGGAGCAACAATGCACAGACAAGGACCTTGCAGAATTCAGTGAAGCAGCCAGACATTGTACCCATCTCTGGCTGGATTAATTTGAGAACTACTGTGTTTGGATACGATAAGAAGAATTTACTGCAAATATTATCCATATCGGTTAGGTACAGAGTATACCGAGCTACAGCATTTTGAATCAATTAGTCGGTTTTGCGCTCTGTCCATAATTAACACTTAACTGCATAAGGGGGAGGGGGGTCCTGGGGGCCATTTTTTGTTTTTCGGCCGGCGTTTTTTAATGCTGCAATATATTTGGTTGATTTTTTTTGTATTTGTCTAACTTTGAGTTGCGCTTGCATTGACGCAAAAAATTCAAATCCATCGCGTCGTTTTGGCGTTAATAGTATGGGTCCCTAGGAGCCCCCTTTAAAAAAATGAACAAAAAAAAACCAAACAAACAAAACAAAACTTATTAGAGTTACTGTAATTCCGATTTTAATAACGCCATATAATAACGACATAAACAAAGTAAATCAAGTACTCAAAAAATTCTTGGAAACTATAGTAGGCCATTGGTACCATAATATTTTATATACATCATATAGCGGTTTACTGTAGAAACCTATGGTAAATTATACAATCAACCTTAAAAATATAAAATGGCGTGAGCCATTTATATTTGTGCTTAATATGGTAAATATAGTTCATTCTTCACCAATTACAGCAATCAGCACAAATGCAGAAACAAATTAGTGTCTTTTTCGCACATTTTGTCGCAAAATTAAAATCAATATTTTGCCCCTAGTTTTCTTACTGAACATTTTTTTTTCAGTTTTTATTTCTTAATTGTTGATGTCTTTGAAGCCGTCTAACATGTGATGAATTTCATCTAAAATCATTAAGGAAATCGGTTGTATAATACATGGCTCCCTAGGACACCCTCCACCCCTGGCCCATGCACTAACGGAAGTGCAAACCCCTTATGCAGTTAAATGTAACATAAACAATTTTTCATTGATACACTCTATAAGCTTCTATACCATTCTTCACCGTCATTACTCATAAGTATACTCCCCGCCTAAAAAATCCGAACGATATAAATTACTGTATTAAAAAGGTATGTAGGTATGTAGGTGAATTATAATAATAAATGCCAGGAGCGTTGTTCGCGTAATGTGTTTTGCTTATTGACCTGTGTCCGTAATGCATTGATAACGAAGCATGACGTGGAAGTTTGACAGATTTATCCAGCTGGCTTGGCGCGTTCATTTTGAAGCAAGTTGAGCACGTTGATGGCCATTTCAAAATCGTTCGGATTTTTATATCATTTAAACAATAAGCAGGCAACTCGACGACACGTATCAGTTGCTGGAAGAATAAATGAAACATTACCGTCGAAGAAAAAACACCCATATACCACATCTTTAAACAGTGTTTAAATATATTCTACCATTATCACCGGCTTTTACACCAATAGATGCCAATTAATTTAACTAAAAAACATGGGGATACATCCCTCTCATCAATTTGGACAGTGATTTGATTCATTGGACCTTCGTGCATTTGAATATGGGAATCCATGGAACGGGTTGCCCCATTGCTAAAAAATTGTGCTCGGCCTATACCAACCCCATGGGGATTTTAATATTGCAGCAATTAACCAATTAAAGCTATCAAGTAAGCTTTCAGAGATACCGCATAATGTTGTGATATATTTACTTAAAGATGCAAAAATAGCGGGCACTATATCAGGGTCCATTTTGTACCTACTACCTTTTGTACCTCAAATCTTACCTACAAATTTCTTGAAATAAATCCAACTTCATTGGAATTTAAACAAGAATACGCTGTACGCAATTGAGCAGGACCCCACAAGTCGATTTTAATTGGGGGTGGGATAGTTATAGGGGGATGAATCACATTTATCGAAATATCTCAAATGAAATTTCAGAAATGTATAGAGCACCATACCTAATCATACTCTATTGCCCCGCAAGGTTAAAAATATTGTGAATGTTTTTTTTTTTTTTTGTTTTCTGGATTTTTATTATACAAATATCAGAATACAAGTCAGAACAATATATATTTATACAACATTAACCAATCACTTATATCAATTTATACGACAGAAAAAATTGTTTTTATGTATTTCCATTCTTCTACAAAATCAAGTTCCATTAAGTTTTTCCTGGATTGAACAGAGAGCATATTCATACATACTTTTGGAAAAAGGTCTTTAAAATTACAGCATTAGGATTTTCTGCACTAGGCACAATTATATCTAAACCTTTTTGTTAAGAGTATAAGTAAACCTAACATTTTTTGGGGTTTTTTTTCTTTATTAAATCCAAATTTCCCGAGGGATAATTGTGGTTCGTTAAAATACAATAATTTACCGACCCAGGAAATTTTTTCTAGTTTCGTTTCTATAATTTCCAAAATACCCTTTAACGATGGCGATTGAAACAAAATATTTTGAAGGTTTGTTAGCGGGTTACTTACATTTTATGAAAAGTATGTCAAATTTTACCTTATAATATTCATAACCTATTCCCTATTAGCATACCTGTACCAACCTTTTCATGCTCTATCACCTTTCCAAGTTAGAATTGTTCAGTGGCTATCAGTTAGATGGAGTGACTGCTTTGAGATCGTAGTATCTTCCGCCCGCCACGAGTTGTAGAAGGACGGGCAACCATCTATCTACGCATTTCATTATATCTCCAAAATTTATTTTGGGGTGCAAAAATGAGGCACTCATCAATTATTCAAATTGTCTGTTTTTGAAGGTAAGCATTGCATGCGTACAAAAGAATGCCAGAGTTTTTTGAGTTTGGACTATTTTATTCATAAGCTTGCCAACTTTAAACTTGTATACCCTTTAGCTGGTCCTTCGGGGCAGTTAGTATTAAAAAGATATGACACAAAACTTTCTAATTCATTGGTAACCTCTTATTGAAGTTGATGGTGGCCGACGACACCGTATTTCAGTCCGATTGCTATTTTAGTTAATTATTAGCTCATACTGCAAGTATATGAACGTCACAATAATCATGGAAACCATATAAACATGTAGGGAGACTAACGTAAGGGGGCAAAAATATTAAAATTTGACTCTAATTCGTTGTATAACGTTTATTACTATGAAAATTTAATGCAAGCAAACTGACTTGGGTTCTTGAGCACCTGACTTAAGTAACCATAAAATTTACACTATTGCCAATTTGTTTTTAAAAGTTGCGGTAAATAAGTTCAAGAAATAAAAGCGCAGTTGACTGAAAAGAACAAAAATTAAGCATTATTGATCATATTTCGAACAAATGGATATTTTAATAGTCCTTAACTGTATTAAATAGTAATCATTCGCAACACATCAAGGTCAAAACTTTGACTAAGATCTTTTCCTGGAAATACCGCGCGTAGATTTTTATGCAAAATTTATATTTAATAAATCCGGCGCAATTTAATTATCCGTAAATATTTGATAACAACATTGATAGCGTAAGTGGAATATTTTTTTATATTGAACACCTTTGCCATGTTTAAACTGGTTGTTCTTATTTCTTAATTTTCGTAAAGAAACCTTCAGCAGTAAAGCGAGGATTAAATGCTGCCTTTCAAACTTCTACATTTTAGACATCAAATGCGGCTATCATACACGCCCCACGACAATCAATGTTTGCTTCTTCGCGTTACTAATCTTTCCCCAATCTCTGTCTAATTTGAAAGTAATAACATAGAAAAAGTGCCCGAAAATATCCGTTGATATTTCTTGTGCCACTTAGTACAATTTGATATCCATGTCGCGTATTGTATAGACACACACAGGATTCAACAAATGGATTTCAGTATCACATTTTATCCTTTGGGTGTAAGGAATCACGGGACTTACTTGTTAGTTTTCGCCTACGGGGCAAAGATACTGCGTTCAAACGTGTTGATATATTTTATATACATCAGGTTTTTTTCTTCTCCGTAGAGAACAGATGGCTTATCTATTAGAAGGCTTACAAGCTTCAGGTCGCTGCTAAAAGTGTTTACGCCACAGTGGCCTCTGAAATAATTGAGTTCTCCATACACTAACGCAGCTTAACGTGTTGTTCTTGTGACAAGCTCTGTTTTACGTTAAAGATGATGTTTTAGAGTGTATTGAGAATATATTCATATTTGTAGTAACGTTTAAACTGATGTGATGTTGTGTTCATGCAAACCCACCTTTACTTATCCGCCAATTATTCAGTGTAATCTTCTCAGTCGGTGAAAATTTGCAAATATATCAGTTTTGCCTTCGGCTTAGCTTTCTCTCCGAAAAAGAGTATTTGCGATATGTTTAGAAAATGTGTTCTTTGTACTTTTGAGATAGTCTGTCTAGCTCTTAAAATCATTGCTTGCATATGCATCGTAAAAAAGATTGTATCTGTAATATTAATATGTGTGTATTAATTTCATTTTACGCTTATTCCTCTATTATATAATATCAACATCAATTGCCGCATGTATTTACTCTTTATGTACATCCTTTTCTTTCGGATCATATATCAAATTGTATACAACATCATGCAAAATATTTCACACTCCATAGCTTTGTTTGAGAAGGTATTAGCAAATGCCTATGTATTTCACATGTTCACTTCAATGGAGTTACATCGTTGAGTGGACAGTTCTCACTGCCTCAAATAATATTTTTTTTTAATTATTATTTAAGTAAAACTTAAAAGAAATCATCTTATACAGGTCGTCTTTTTAAATCCATTTGAAAAAAGCTACTTTACTAATGCCAACATAATTTCAAAGAATGAGACTAGGTTTTCAAATACTTTTTATCTCATCCCATTTAAAGTCTGACTCAGAGATTTCGAAATATATATTTTTGTGTAGCAATTAAAAATAGTCATCTTAAACTAAAGATACTCACCTAAAATGCTCAATTCCAAAGTTAGAGCTGAATCGGATTTTTCGTTTTCATGCAGTACACATTTATGTGCAGTATAACAGTGCATAGGATACCGTGTATAACAAAATTTGCGGATCCGGAATTTTTAAACAAAGGTGCGATTTTCTATATGAAGGACTTCGATTTGAGCTAGTTATTTCACACAGTGATTATTATATGTACAGGCATTATGTATATGCAAAAAACACAATTTGTTTGAAAATTGAGGGCGCCCTCCCCTGGAAATATCTGAGTCAGCTTCTATTAAGTGTGTCAATTCAGAGATAAACGCAAGTGATTGCAATGAGCAAAAATTACATGTTGTGCCACTTGTAATAATGCGCTACATCACGTGGCCATGATCCACTTTTTTTCAACGTGGAAACGTGAACATGCATGATTTTGTTTCTTGCATGAATAATAGCCCTGATTCATTTGGAATTTCAATCCATACATGTTCAAGATCACGCCTGCTATTTTGTGACACATTTTTACACGTTTTCGTGTTTCTTTGTCAAGAGTAAATTCCTTTCTCAAATTTCGAATCCGTTCGGATTAGAGTGGTCGTTAGCATTCTAATTCATTGTTTACGGCAGTCAATTCCGCAGTCAATCCAGTATGCATATATTAAGAGTTCGTTTTCAAAAACCGATCCATTCACAAATAACCATCCAAATTATAAGAAAACAATGGAAACATACATTGTGAAAATAAGGAGTAAAAGGGATTACTCTCATATATGAAGTAAAATCTTAGTCAAATATGAGTAAATCTTACCCAACAATACGTAAAGTTTACTCCATTTTGATTAAGATTTTCAGCTTATGATAGTAATCCCTTTTCTAATCCTTGTTTTAAGAGTGCATGTGTTAGGTTTAAATTGGAATTGTATGTATCAATTTAAAACCACCATTACGCTCAAAATGTTGGTGGGATTTTCCCAACTTTCTTGAACATTCCGTGCATCGGTTTTTGCAAATAATCTCTTCAACTTACAAAAGCAAATGAGATTAAATAAAGGCATTTAGACCGGCAGCCCAGAAGGTTTTGATCTATCGAACGAGATACCAATATCTGAATACGGGAAAATTCGGAGAAAAATACCAAATATCTTGGAAAGGAAGTACCACACGCATGTGACCCAATTAACTTTTTTACTCCTGGTCACCTAAGGAATAATTTGAGCTATATTACATTAGATTTAGAGCAGTCCAAACATTTGACCACCATAGTAACTTTACCCCTCTCCTGCATGGGGTTACACGCAGGCAGCAGGTCTTCGGCAGACATTCATATTTGCAAAAGTTGTATTTTTCTCCGAATTTTCCCGTATTTAGATATTGGTATCTCGTTCGTTTGATCAAAACCTTCTGGGCTGCTGCTCTAATTTAAAAGGCCTGATTTTAATCTTTGACATGGTATGGACATAAGCAAGATTGCGCCGGAAAAAATCCAGATTGTGCCTTTTTTTAGACAGGCTGTATATAGATTTTGATAAATGTTGAAAAATGGAATAAAATATTAATATAAAATCAAGTGGGATGTGTTGAGTACCAGGGGAGGCTGAATACCACGTAGTCCGCCTTTACCACGCATTTATTGTAAGAATATATATCCAATATTTTTATGCCTTGAAAGAGATTCGCGAGAAATTCCTAATCTTCTTAAATCTACGACAAATTTCCGACATGCTTAGCAATTTATAGAAATGTTTTCGACAGAATAAAAGAAATATCGTATTTCAAAACTTTGTTGTCAATAGTTTGAATGCTAAGATCTATCCAATGTCTCACTTGAGCAGTCATTTTGTTGTTGGCATGAATGCATTAGGTATTAAAACGACAATTATATCACGTTGTCTGCATGGGTGGTTGATTCGCAGTAGACACAACTTTTTTAATACATGTAAACATATCTTGAATTTACCCAAAATACTTTCCGAGGAATGAACATTTTGCTTTCGCAAAAAGTGCAACAATGTATTTCCTGGTCTATTACAAATACATGAAGAATTTGACACCAATTTAGAATTAATCGGAACATCCTAAAATTTCAGCCTAGGATGACCTTGAACCGATTTTACACTGTAACAATTAGAACTATTATCCGCAGAAAGGGCAAACTATGTCATTTGTTTAAATCGTTAGGACAAGACACCCCCTTTACAATACAAGTTTCCTTCTCCCTACACTTTTCGACTTTTGATATGCTATTTTAAAAGTTTTCTTGGAAAAAACTATGAGCAATTAACAGCTTCTGTTGTAATTATTTTGAGCTACTGTAATATTTTTCTTTAAACTTGGCAGGTTGTTAGATGATGATGACTTCTGGTGCTGTAAGGTTTTGCGTCCAAATATATACATATTAATGTAGACTAATGAGCTAATTTGCATATTAACAAAACAATACGTGTTGGGTCACCTTAAATAATTATGGACGCGTAATTCTTATTTAATCAAAATATCAAATGTGTTTTACTAGGGTAAGAGGATAAAACGTGCTGTGTACTTAATGTGTTTATTTGTGTTTAAATTAAAAAAGCAATAGTACCAGAAACAATGTCATATACATATGAGTGCTTTATATAGAATAAAACGATCTCATCAGTTTCGCAGATTACCTGTACTGAAATAAAATACCTTCTCCGTTTGAATGTAAAATGGTCCAGGAGCGAAGAGCGTACTAAATTCTGCCGGGAGGAATCTTTTAAAAGGTTGCTGTTTGTGTTGCTGTAGATATGAAAACACTTAGGCCAGAGAGTGACACCTTCTACGTCAATACCTTTCTAAAAGGAAAACAAAAACTATTCGATTTTTGCTAATATGCCTAGATCACTACCAAATAATTACAAGCAATATAATTTTAAAGCCACACATCGTGTCTACTTTAACTCAAGGAGACCTCCAGATGATCTCTTTTAATTTCTCAAAACGTACATCGTGCATGCGACTATGACTAAATGAATAAACATCAAGTAAACATTAAACATTAAGTACTGTCATATATTTCTTTATTTTTTCTAGCCTAACAACAACTCATGAACTTTAAACTTGGCACGGTGGTAGATCACGATGACTTCTGGTGGTGTGAAGTTTTGCGTCCAAATATCTGCATACTAATGAAGACTAATGACCTAATTTGCATATTTAAAAATACGTGTTGGACCACCTAAGTATGGACACGTAATTCTCATTTAATAAAGTTATCAAAATATGCTATGTATTTATAACTTAAAACGTGTATGTACTTATAACTTTACGTGTTTAACTTTACGTGTGTTTATTTGTGTTTAAACTTTAAAGCAATAGTACCAGAAACAATGCCATATGAGTGCTTAATATAGAATAAAAGAATAAAACGATCTCATCAGTTTCGCAGATTACCTGTACTGAAATAAAATACCTTCTCCGTTTGAATGTAAAATGGTCCAGGAGCGAAGAGCGTACTAAATTCTGCCGGGAGAAATCTTTTAAAAGGTTACTGTTTGTGTTGCTGTAGATATGAAAACACTTAGGCCAGAGAGTGACACCTTCTACGTCAATACCTTTCTAAAAGGAAAACAAAAACTATTCGATTTTTGCTAATATGCCTAGATCACTACCAAATAATTACAAACAATATAATTTTAAAGCCACACATCTACTTTAACTCAAAGAGACCTCCAGATGATCTCTTTTAATTTCTCAAAACGTACATCTTGCATGCGACTATGACTAAATGATTAAACATCTGGCACGAACAAGATGTCCACGCCTTATAATTGGACGTTCATGAAATTTGTGTCTTTTTTGGACGTCCATATTCAATTGCAGTGAGACAATAAGAGGCAATTAGAACTAAGTAAACGTTAAGCGAATGCAGATAGTTGGCACAAAATGTTCTCTGTACGTGCTGAACATAACAGCGTGAAGAGAAGCATCCAAACATGATTACTGACTCAAGGGTATTTTGTTTTGCAGTTAAGGTCAATCAAACTGTGAAAATATCAGTTGTTTGCAGTTCCCAGCTCGTATAAGATGACGCGATGACTTGATAATCGGCTTAAAGGAACAATCACAGCAATACAGTACTTCGCGTTTGTTATTTTAAATACCAAAAATTATGTAACGAGATAGGTGTAATACGACATCTCTTGTCTGATAAACTGAATATAAAAACAAGCAATACGTGTTGTGGAACTGATTATGATACAACATCGCATCTGTCACTTGTAGTATTAAAAAGGGCAAGGACATGTCAGTTTTACATATTTAGAGATATGATATGCTTAAAGCAATATTGACATCAACATAGAAATAAGGTATAAAAGAAGTGCGTTTTTACCATACCATAACGAAAACATAAGTTATACGCTCATATTGTTAGATTTCATTCTCTTTGTATAAACTGTGGAGAGAGGTTTAACAAAGAGGTTCTATATAGATAGAGAGGCAAAACGTTACGTCATCTTTAGAAATTCATCGTCTCGCATGTTTTGCCGACCACAAAGAAAACATAGAGTACCAACAATAGAAAGCAATGGCTGCCTCCGCTTCTTCCACATACTGTGGGTGCCGCTTTGCATATACACTAATCGGTAGTGATACAAATTGATGTATGTGTTAGAGGTGGCCAGGTGTAATAATAGTGCACCTGGATCATTGTGCTCAGATACTCACTCGCTTAGGTGCTTAGGCGCGCTTAGGTGAAAAGATGTATTCATTGAGGCGGTTTATTTAAATCAAGACGACTGACGTGTCATTTCATTCGTTGTGTGGCCATGGGTAGGACAAAATTTAACCACCCAATAGCACCCAACATCCAACAACTGATATTTTGCCGGATTGTTTGTATCGAATTGACATTATGTGTGTATACAAGCACCCAAACTAATAACTATTCCGTGCAATATTCAAAATGTCAGCGCCCAGCACGGACGACTGGTTTTGAATGGGCTTCACCCCCTTGGGTTTTAACGTGCTGGCATGTATATTTAAATGATGTTGTTTCATGAATGTTTGTTTTTTACTTTTATCAAGTTCTTTTGATATTCTTACATGAACATTAGCAACATTTGGATCACTGGCCTCAAGCTGGTCACGGTTAATGGATATATTGGGTAACACTGCTCTTAAAACAAACAATATATATATATATATAAACAACAAACAAAAACAGAAGTGTGAAGGAACTATCTGAAAGGATATAACTATTTGGTGCAATCTCCAGAGCTCTTGAAAGGATAGACAATGCACGGCACGATTGAAAAATTGTGAGTTCACACTTCATCAGCAATTGGAAGACGTCGGCCGACGCTAGTTAGCCATAACAGTATACTATACGCACATAAACATGCGTTGCGCGAAAAGTGTGCGAGAAAGGCTAGCGTCGACAGAGGTCTGTCGAGGAAGTTTAAACCCAACAAAAAATCGCAACAGAGCGTGCACGATATCATAGTATGTCATCACTCAGAGATTTCGAAATATTATTGTTTTTGTGTAATAATGAAAAATAGTCAACTAGAACTAAAGATAGTAACCTAAAATACACAATTCCGAAATTTGAGATTAATCGGATTTTTCGTTTTCATGCAGTAAACATTTATGTGTAGTCTTACGTCCCATAGGATACTGTGCATAACAAAAAATTCCGGATCCGGAATTTTATAACAAAGTTGTGATTTTTCTATATGAAGGAATTCGATTTAAGCTTAGCAATTTCACACAGTGATTAGTATATGGACAAGCATTATGTACATGCAAAAAACCGATTTTATTTTTATTGAATTGAGGGCGCCCTCCTCAGGAATCCTCTGAGTCGGCCTTTAATTATTACTAAGTGGAGCTCACTTGTGAACTTCATCGGATTTCGAATTGAAAACAAAATACTGTTAAATACCTTCTATAACTGTCAGATGAATTATAGACAACAGGTTCACTATAGTCACGTGATTCATTTCCAGGTACCACAATCCGAAATCCAATAATGGTGACCACTTTCTTCCAGAAGGAATCCAGAAGGAATTTAGGGATAGCCAAAGCCATTTTTGAAGCAGCTTGACTGTTCTCGTTTGAGAAAGGCATACATTATGTAAATGTTTGTGTTGTACATTGAAACGAATCCCATTAAAGGTGGTTGTTCCGATTTATGTGTATTGTGTTCTCTACTTGATATGAGAGCCTGGTACTTGCACATACACCCCATCGAGTACCGTGAGAAACAAGCTTGCGGTTTTGATGGTAGACGCAATAATGCATGTTGCAAAGACCTATTCAATACTGTGCTAATATTGGTGGTTAACCACTAAAACGGCGGTTTTTTGCTAATATCTTGGGAATGAAATGGATTTGAGGGCTCAAATTTCAGGACGACAATGAGAAAAATACGGCCTTTCATCTGATATCAAAATCGACACTACTTCCGGGTAAATCAGGGGGGTCCCAAAGACGATCGGAACACGCACCTTTAAATAGGTCAGATTTAAATTTATGAACCTCTATTTCATGCCTTAAAAACATAACCTCAAAATTTTATAGTCTACAAATTACACCGCCCTATAGATTTCTTTAGGAGAAAAATGATACGAGTATGTACTATCTGAAAATATGCCGGGTAACATACAGATTATCAACAGCATGTATCAACATTGCTTCCTACTAATAGCCCAAAATTTGTTCTTTCGGGAAAAGGAGGTGATGTGATCACAGGGAAAAAGGGAGGGAAAAGCTGTTTATACAACCTCAAAACGTCCAATAAACGGTATTGATGCTGACATAATTGTGTAATAAATCGCCCCGCTATATCTAGTTTAGTCACGTGCACAGGTGATATTTAAAGGCGGAAACGAAACATAAAATATTTAAGTTAAAAACACTCAAAATGTCAATTTTTTTAATAAAATTTAAGAAAGAATGGAATGCATACACACAGTTTCTTAATTGATTTCCTTTGGAGTGAATTGCTTAGCCGCCTTTCAATGACATAGTTTCAAGTAAGTAATTAATACTATAAATTTGGATGATTCAGGCCAGAAGTCGTCAGTATTCCATCATCTTCCGGAGCTGAAATAATTTTTCTTTAACTATTGTTTTGAAGGAAGAAATCTCGTAGTATGCACGGTAGTTCTTCGTAGTATGAAATAGGTTTTTATGCCTAGTGGTTTCTTCAATAAGCATTTTGTACGGTAATTCTTGATATGAATAATAGGGTGTGGCAAAAAATAATTTTGCTTGGGTTTGACGCTCTCAAATATGCCATTAGGCAGGGGCACAACAGGGGTCACTTATCAAAGGGGGCAAATTTCCGGTTTCGAGGCAGGTATTCCCGGTTAGAAGTGGTTTTGAGACAGATTTTACATGATTTTCAAGCTTTTTTCCGGTCAAAGGTCTCTGGGGTGCCAACCTGACCCCTGACCCCCCCTTCCCCCGCATGTTACGCTACTGCCATTAGGTCTTTCCGATTACGTCGGACGGTCTAAAAGAACAGTTTAGACTTTCAATGACAAAATGCAAACTCCTTTTTGTAAACTTTTTCTCATGCAATAAAGTTTGAGTAACAAAGTCGATCTTGGTAGCAGAATCTAGTTCAAAGTGTATATTTCTCGTATCTGGTATGTCTAAAAACTATAAATATTTAATTTAATCCTACGAAAAACTCTCTTAAAAAATTTGCTTGCAATATTTTTGTTTTTCAAATAGGTAAATGTCATCTTTTTGCTGCAAATTTAGATTCGAACACATTATGAATTATATTCACGTTACTTCAAAATGAAAAGCAGGGCAAATTGCAACAAAAGCTAGGCAAACACGTAAAATTATGCGAAAGTGGGGATTTATTTCGGTTGGACGAGACGAGATTGGCCTGCAGATTTCACACGGCAATTTGTATCACTAGTAAATCACTCAAAGAAAGAGAGCTCTTTTTATTGTAGTGTTCATTCATATATATGAATTAGGTATTTATGAACGGTGGTTCTTTATATGAGCACGCATTTATGCACGGTGGTTCTTCATTTGATTTATAGTGCAAGGAATTTAAATAAAATTATGGTTTGACCTCAAAATAATTGCAACAGAAACAATTTTGGTGTTGTTATACTTAGAAATGATAAAAGAATAACATATCAAAAGTCAAGAAGTATAACTTCTAGTGGTGAATATGCATATGTAGGGAGGCAAGATTTGTACGGGGAAATATAAAAGTAGGCTATAAATTGTACTGAAATCTATACCAACATTTTGGCCATATCTTAAGGAATAAAAAAGTCTAGTTCGCCCTATCTGTGGGGTTATAGTTTAACCTCGTTTAACCAAGCCTTTTTGTAAACAACCTAGTATGGCGTCAACATGACGTCATCAAGTCCCGCGAGTCGGTGATGTGTGATGACCTTGGCATTTTCCACAGAAGCAGAATCGGCGGGTGAAAATCCATTTTGCGCTAAAAAAATAGTTAGGAGGAGTATCGGATTTTCATGCGGATTTCAACTCTAAATGATGGCAAATGACTAGTTTTACATAAACATATAGTTTTAGAGCCATACTGTGCATAATATTTTTAAAATGTACCATAAAATATCCTTGGGTGACAACCACCCCCCTTACCCTTACCCTAACCCCGGTGAAGGTGCTACCTTCACACATTTTTTTCGCTAAAATGACCACAAAGGATGAGAGAATGATTATCTAGAAGTTTTTTACGCGAGCTCTTGGCATTTTAGCGCACCGGAGCAAAGTTCACTAGGGGGGTGGTGAACTTGGTAAGACGAGGGTTAATAATTATTGGGCAATACATTTCGAAATACTCCGATTCTTTTCCAAATTAGTCATGTAATTATAATGGTCTACATATCCTTTGAGGTCATGAATACTTATCATCTAATGTACATATTAAAATGTCAAATGTGGAGCAAATATGCAATTTTGTTATAGGATATGACCAGACAAACATTTGAGCCTATAATTTCGTCAAAATCGGAGCAGTCTGAAAGAATTATCCCGGGATGACCTTGAACCGTTGAGCCTATAATCCTGAAAATAATGACTGTAGATATGGCAACTATACTTTTTTAATCCTCATGACCAGATGAATACGTTGGTGTAGGTTTCAAAACATTTATACCTTTTTTTTACTTTTGACCGTTGTACAAAACCTTCCATAATTGTTTTACATGTTGCCCATTGTTGATTTTTCCAGACTTTGACACATTATTCTGTGACAATTAGAAGTATGATAACACAAACATTGTTTCTGTTGCAATTTTTATGTCATAAAAACAACTTTCTTGCACTATTAGATATTTCTGCACGGTTGTTCTTCATATCATTAACAACATTTGAAAACAAACTAATCAATAACTTCTTTTGGCAGAATATTTGGTTTGAACAATGTTGGTGTATTTTTAAAGAAAAATAAGCATTGAAATCAACGCCATTTGGCAGGGTAGCCTGTAGAACTATTACAAATACCTAGGTGGTCGATATTTTAAGCTTGAAAACAAAAATCAAGCATGTCAAATATATCCAAGACAAACCAAAATTATTTGCAACATTTATTTCATCAAAATACAAATGTAGTGGAGGAAGAGGGGGATGATAATAACAATGTCATGGTGAATTGTGTTATAATATTCTAAACTTTCTAAATGGCAGTTTGTTAAGAAATCGTCACTTAGTAAGACACTCTTGTTCAAAGAGTCTCTCCAATTTCAACCAACATACTTTGAGTGGGTTTTCCATGTTGTTATTTATGTTCTTGTCCTCTCTTTAAATTCATTGTCTGAAGGAGCTGAAGTGTATGTTATCTATTCCTATGACATTTTAATTTAATACACATTTTTGCTATTTTAACTCAAAATTTGTAAGCAGATGCTTTTGGTGCTATCCTTTCATGTGAAGGAGGAACATCATATGAAGAATCGAACCAAAATCAGGTTACCCACCTTTAAGTTGAGGGACGAGGATGTGTATCACGTACTACCCGTTTAAAATTTTAATTGACAGGAAATATTAATAATGGAAAAAAACTCGTCTAATTTACTACAAGTTTAAAACTAAGTAAATTGTTTGGGTTTTGAATACTTTTTGTATAACTGGAAATCCTTTAAAAACTGTGCACCGACATCCATTCTATTGAAACATGTTTCAATAGAATCGCCTATGCATAGTTATCCGAACAATATTACGATGAGTTATGGACTGACCCTCGTATGCTCCCAGTTATCAGATGTTTAATGCTAGTCTGCGTCACAGCCTGTGTGAGAGTATATCTCGTGAATTGAAGTAGTTACGCGAAAACTTCTCTCATCTCTCTCATCTCTCTCACGGATGCGCTCGCGGTTATCCCTGTAAAAAACAACCAAAAAGGGCATAACTAAACAGTCTTTGACAAAGACCTTAAAACAATTGGAATCAATTGCAATGTACAGGCAAAATTATGTTTGGTTGTTACTTTTTAATAATAATTAATCGATATAATGGGATACACTAAACTGAACCTTGAAGCTCTTTCTCGATAACGCCCTCAACATCAGTACAACAATACAACTTGAAATCCCACTGGGTTTTCTTGTTTTGGCTTGGGATTTAGTAATATGTGGAATCTATGCTTATTTAGTTTCGTCTTTCATTTCCCTCTATGCATTAGACAATTCTTCGATAACTGTACGCAATAAATGGTTAGTTTGAAAAGGCTATGATTTCACAAACCAATATGTAATTCCCACATCTTTTCTGATCACAGATATCAGATTCTCCATGTACTTAAGAGCCATTGTCTACAAGTAGTCTACAAATATGTTTAATGTGATGAGTGATAAAGGGAAACGATTTACTGCTCATAAGTTGTTTTTGCTTCTCAGTGTACATCATGTCTTTAAAGGCCAAGTTTTGACAGTTCATTGACATTGTCTGCAGATAAACTCAACTTAATGAGATGCAGATAAGGATTTGAGAGGACTGTGATTGCTGTTGAGGTGCTTTGAGATAGAGAAAGATAATGTTTGTGTAATTAAAATAATGCAGTCAATGCACTGTATAAGTGACATTATAAGTACATGATCAGCTGATTTGTGGATTAGACAAGTTACACAAATAACGTGAATGTGTCAGTGCCTTTTATGGAGAAAGCAAGTGCCAGGAGAGATACTATCAGTTAATTCAGACAATTTTCTTTCGCATTTTACTGTAATGAAAGAGGTACAACTGAGAGGTTGTTGCTTTTGCAAGGAAGGGATTCGCTCTTTTCATGGCCAACTGGCAGGAGTTGGCATGGTCAGGAGAGCGTGAATGAGAATTTAAAACAGCTATAATAATGTTACTTCTGCCTCTAGTTGGAGAGTCTCCACACTTTACTGTGTAATTGTGCATTTTAAGCATGGCACATACAATACGTGTTAGTAATGGCGCAGGAGAAGTTTTCAAAGTTGCTTCTTAAGTCATTGAGCTTTTCTCGTTTTTAACACTTTTGCTCAGAAAATGCGGTTTATTAGAACATTAACATGTAGCAATAGATATAACACAATGAACTTATTACGTGAAATTAAGGATCAGAAAAGTAGGTAGTTTTTAAAATGCATAAGCAGAGGTCAATCACCTGATGTTCTAAAGCACGTTAACAAATACCCTGCCTTGTCAAATTCACTGTTCGCAATCAATACCAGCACAACAATCCTATTTCAACATATGTTTGTTATTATTCTAAGCTAAAGCGGCACAACGATTTTTCTTCAACCGTTGTTGTTGTCGCTGTTGTGGTAAGCGGTGATATAATTGACGGATTTATGAAGCCATGCATTATTTTTTCGGTTGATTCTGCGTTTTTCAAATTACCAAATTGTTATATTGTAATTCACATAGTTATTGGAAGCGAGCTGAAATGGCTTTCAACGATTACACGTTGTAGTTTTAATGCTTGAGAAAGGCCTTTAAATTTCATATCGACTGCATATTCGATCGGCCATTCTTAATATAGAACTACATCAAGTGTTATGCTGGAGAAGTACATACGGCCTCCATGCCTGAAAATTGTATAAGTCAAGATTATATGACGGTACATGTGTTGAAATTAAAAAAAATAATGCTCGGTTGTGTACGTAAAATATTTTTTTTTTCCAAAAATGTATCATGAGTCTTAAAGCTTCATCCCTACTTTACAATCAATTGAATTTATAATTTTTATATAACTGAACAAAAATAAATAGTTGCGCCTGGTGTAGCTTGTCCTTCAAATTATATCGCAACGTGATTGGTTCGTGAGAGCGCTATAGACGGGACGCGCTTAATGCTAGCTAACGATGACGCGCGCTGGATTTATCAGACGCATTACACAAGGGAAGTATAGTGGTCATATCTACTTGAAATTGAGCGCTTGAGGTAGTTCGAACTCTAATAATAATAATAATTTATTCTTTTAACGTACGACATATCCACAGAAGTGCTCAGGGAGCCTGCTGCATGGCGCCCAAGGCTACTATAAAACATTGAATATATCCAGGGCGAGAAGGAAAGATTTATGAAAAAACAAACGATTTTAGATGCAGGATTAGACTGAAGTTCTCCGAGAAAACCGCAAGAACGGGTATAGATCGGCAACCAAATCTACGAACGAAACTGGCTTAACGTGGAATCGAATCCGGTCAGCATTGGTGAGGCGAGTGAGCGAACACTACACCAACCCGCCCTCTAATTCAATAACAACACCACAATTAATCATTCGACAATGATATATCCAAATTTTGCTCTTAAAGGCACTATCATTGATTTGCTAAGTCAGAAGATCGAACAAATCATCAAAAATCAGATTTTTTGCATATCTGTAACAAGTATAGGTATCCTAACATACCCAACAAGTGCTCATATCTATGAGCACTCGTTTTCTTCATTTTCTGTTAATTTTTCAGTTGCAAAAAATAAGTTCAAGACAATTCTAGCGACTTATTCTGCATTTTAAGCTATTCCTGAAAATTTCAATTTTGAACCACTGAAAGTGTCTTTAATTGGCAATATAGTGTCTTATCAAAACACTCTTTGTGAAAATATCAATCAAGTAGTTTAAAGCCACTATCAGCGATTTCTTCGAAATGTAAACAAATCGCGCCCCCTATTTTTCATCAAAGTCAATTTTTTGCACTGTTGTATTGGAAATGGTTGTAGTAAATATCTCTGCAAGTGGTTAAGCTTAACACGTCGTATTTGTCAAGAAATTACGATTTTTGTGCATTTGTTTACTAATAAAAGTCCGGATCCGTCTTTTATTAAGGTTGATCAGGCCTGGAATTCCTCTTAAGGACTTGTAGACCTCACAGTCAATGATATGTGTCTGATGGTTTATGGCTCTCCACAATCGCAGTTTGGTGAAAGTTCCACACCGATCTTGTGGAGGAAGTGCTTAATACGACCAATCATTTAGTCATAATGATAAATAAACAAAAACCAAAAAGACGAAATTGGCGGCGGTGTCTGTTTATATCTGGGATGAATGTTTATATTTGGAAGAAAATAAGTAGATTTAAAGAACAAAACCATTTCAAAAGTGGAACACACTTCAAAAACGTTAATCAACCGCAGAACCCTTATACCCATATAGAGTCGCAAGGCAAATTAGATAGACTGTCTTATACTTTCTGGCCAATGTCGCAAGAAGAGTTACGAAGTTATTGACATGATGCCCGGTATTCGCATCGGATTTTATGTATCTTCGATAGGAAATAACAAAAACGGTTGATTTACAATACAATTGACAATACAATTAACATATAGACATATAGAAGAACAAAAATGTTCCTCAAAACAGTACCTGCCGGGAACCGGGCCCCTATATTAACGTTATAGCATGCGGAACCACTACCGACAGGTACTGTTTTGAACTTTTAATAATTTGTTCTTCTTTGTAGGAGACGACGTCAGAGACAAAATAGTGTTGGCCAGAAATGTGACCCTTTCCCTAAATGAGGAGTCATAAAATCTTGATAAGTTGTGTCTTTAAATGAAATTTGAAATTAATCATAATGTTTGGGCTAGTAACAAACCATTTGAGTAGTAAAGATTTTGTCTGTGCCATCTGTGTATAATTTCTGAAACTTTTTGGGACACTTTGCAATTCTAACTTCTAGTAATATTTCAAAGAAGGTGTGGGCGTATTGAAAACATGCACATCTTCGATGCTCCGTATCTAAAAAATTCTTCATCATCCATCTGAAGATCGGAAACCCAGTGATCGAAGTGAGGACATGCCGAGTAACGATTGCCTTTCCAGATGTCTAACTTTGAAATTTGTTTTTATGCTCTTCTGCAATGGAATTGAGCACTCTTAGTCCCAAAGATAGTCACCTGTAAGTAATAACTGTTATGTTTACTTGAAATTAATGTGATACAACGAAAGTTTTAAGTATTTTCCAACCTGAATTAAATTTTTTAAATTTTAATTCAAGAACAGTTAAAGATTAAATGGGAAACGCATCGATGATGCACTGAAATTTATTGGATAATAACTAAAGGAGGTCACAATTTCAATTTCGTTTTTCTAATAAAAACTGAAATACTGAGGTTTTGGTAAATGGCGTATCATTAGCACTTCATGTTTCAGTGGAGATCTCATTGCACAACTGGTGTGAAATAGTCACTTCATTTGTCGGTAGTTGAACACGATATACTGGAACACATTAAGGCGTTGCACTATGGTGATTTTGTGTGCATCGTTGATTCTCTAGTTTAAAGGACACTCAGGCGGTGACGGCCAAGAAATCACAAATTTAGACGTTATCATTAGTTAAACACGTAAAAGCGAAATTGTGACGAAAAAAATCAGGGCTTTTTAATGTTATAAAGCAATATTTTGTTATTCCAAAACAAAGCGGAAGCGGAGTGTAAGAATCAACTCAATTTAAGGGTTATTTCTGAATGTTTTTATGCGAATATGTTTATATACTGTATGACCCACGTCAAAGCGCCAAAATCAGTTTGGGTAAGTTGCTATTTTGAAACAGGCTTGGCCGCCATCGTTTGGCACGGCACACTGTCACATTTTGTGTATAGAGCACCCTCAATTTTTGTCCAAACTGGAGTTTTTGAATGTCTCTATTGTTTTTACATGTGGGAACACTCACCTGAAAAAAAATAGACCCAAAACAGTTTCTTTGTGTGTATATTTTGTAATAAAACCACTCCGGAGTGGTTTTATTCCAATGGTTTAAGCTACACAACTGAAATGCAAGAAAATAGACATCAGAGTTGTGTATATTTCCTTTTAGATTAGTCCATAACTTTCGTATAAAATTATCATTACAAAAGGTTCTCGATTTAATAGTGGTATGTAATTTAAACTATTAAAACGAAGATCTTTTGACTGAAAATGAAGAGGAGGCTAGGGGCTGGAAATGACCAACTGACTTCGACTTCGGCCCTTCTAGGCGTCTATTACAATATTCTTGGTGTAAAGTTGTTTTAGTGCTCAATGCAAGTCCCAATCTATCCATTTCAGTTATTTTAACTTAAAGGTGCATTTCGTGATTTCAGCACCTTCTGTTTTATCCATTGATCACTAGATATCCTTGAGAAAAGCTTATTCTCAAAATTTGAGCCAATCCCGATCTTGCGGTGTGGTGTTATTAGCAATTGCTCGTTTCCCACTGTCCCATAGGCTAATGTGCTGTAATTTCTGTCCGTTTACGGACAGAAAATATAAAATTGCGAATTTCTTACAGACGTGACCGAATTTGCACGTAAGATTGGGCACACGTGAATTACTAAGGCTAACGATTCAGATGACCTCTAAAAATTGGCTGATTGGATCCACGAACTGCCCTTTAAGGAATTTGTATTTTGATGGAAACGTTTTTGTACCACTTTGAGACAAGTAAAGAGTAACAATTATATAAAACATATTCCTACGTGAGGCAGCACTACGTTGCTCTATAACCAAATGTGTTTTATTTAGATGTTCTCATGGAAAGAATAATTTCGAAAGTTTTTTTTTCAGAACGAGCAGACCGGAAATTGAATTCTTTCACACATGCGGTATACATATCGAGGATTTAGGGCAAAGAGGCCCCAACTGCAATAGCTGCCAGGTGGAAGATTTGGCAGGTATAAAACATCTAAGAACGCAACTGACAAATGGCAGCTATTGCAGATGGGGCCTTCTTGCCGTAAACCCTCGACATAATGATTATTAACAGGCATCATGCTTGATACAAATCTAAATGGTAATAATCAATTATGACATTTTGTATCAACACAAATTGGACGTTTAGACTTCGATAAGAAAGCCATTTAAAGTCAGCTCTCTGTCGGCTTTAATTCACAAGGCGATCACAGATTCAATGAAAACCGCCCCAGTGCAACACATTAACGGCTTTAAGTGAAATATTTGTAAAATTATAATTTCAAATGAAGGAACAATTCCATCTCCACTGAATTTTCACCGCAACAAATGTAAAAAATTATACACAGGAACCTGATATGCATGCAGCACAATGAATGTTTAAGTGTTGTTTTCCAACTTGAATTACAATTTTTATTTATATTCAAGGCCATGTAAAGATTTATTTGGAAACGTACGAGCGATACGTTTAAATTTATTTGATATTAACTAAACTAGTTCACGATTTTTTTCTACTAGAGCTGACTGCAATGGAAATTTGTTATAAATTGCATCTTAAGGATATTGGATACGTAGGGACATCTGGATCTTTGCTCTTCTTTGGATCCACTTGGATCTTGGTTAAGAGTTGTAAATTTGTGGAAAATATATCAAACTCTAAATTTATTTTCAAAGCCTTGGTCCATCTTGTATATTGACTGACACTAAATAAATATAACATAAGGAGGTAAATTACACAGAAGCACCAAATGTAAATTCCAACTTATACATGAGTAGTTTATATGCATACAGTACAGTACAATGAACCTCTAAGTATGTTTTCCAACATGAATTACAATATTTTAAAAAAAAAAAAAAAAAAAATATGCTCTTCTGCAATGGAATTGAGCACTCTTAGTCCCAAAGATAGTCACCTGTAAGTAATAACTGTTATGTTTACTTGAAATTAATGTGATACAACGAAAGTTTTAAGTATTTTCCAACCTGAATTAAATTTTTTAAATTTTAATTCAAGAACAGTTAAAGATTAAATGGGAAACGCATCGATGATGCACTGAAATTTATTGGATAATAACTAAAGGAGGTCACAATTTCAATTTCGTTTTTCTAATAAAAACTGAAATACTGAGGTTTTGGTAAATGGCGTATCATTAGCACTTCATGTTTCAGTGGAGATCTCATTGCACAACTGGTGTGAAATAGTCACTTCATTTGTCGGTAGTTGAACACGATATACTGGAACACATTAAGGCGTTGCACTATGGTGATTTTGTGTGCATCGTTGATTCTCTAGTTTAAAGGACACTCAGGCGGTGACGGCCAAGAAATCACAAATTTAGACGTTATCATTAGTTAAACACGTAAAAGCGAAATTGTGACGAAAAAAATCAGGGCTTTTTAATGTTATAAGCCATATTTTGTTATTATTCCAAAACAAAGCGGAAGCGAGAGTGTAAGAATCAACTCAATTTAAAGGTTATTTTCTGAATGTTTTTTATACGAATATGTTTATATACTGTATGACCCACGTCAAAGCGCCAAAATAGTTTGGGTAAGTTGCTATTTTGAAACAGGCTTTTGGCCGCCATCGTCCTGGCAACAGCTGTCACTTTTGTTGTTAGAGCACCCTCAATTTGTTGTCCAAACGGGGGTTGTTTGATACTCTATTGTTTTTACATGTGGGACACTCCACCCTGAAAAAAAATTAGACCCCAAAACAGTTTTCTTTGTGTGATATTTTGTATAAACTCACTCCGGAGTGGTTTTATTCCAATGGTTTAAGCTACACAACTGAATGCAAGAAAATAACATCAGAGTTTGTGATATTTCTGCTTTTAGATTTATTCCCCCATAACTTTCGTATAAAATTCTCTTACAAAAGTTCTCGATTTAAATAGTGTTATGTAATTTTAAACAATTAAAACGAAGATCTTTTGACCGAAATGAAGAGGAGGCGAGTAGCTGAAATGACTCACCTGACTTTTGATTTCGACTTCGGCCGCTTCTAGCGTCTATTACAATATTTCTTGGTGTAAAGTTGTTTTTAGTGCTCAATGCAGTCCCCAATTCTAATCCATTTTCAGCTTATTTTAAAAACTTAAGGTGGCATTTCGCGTGATTTCAGCACTCTGTGTTTTATATCCATTGATCACTAGATATCCTTGAGAAAAGCTTATTTCTCAAATTGAGCCATTCCCGATCTTGCGGTGTGGTGTTAATGAGCACTTGCTCGTTTTCCCAACAGTCCCATAGCTATTGCTTAATTTCTGTCAGTTTACGGATCAGAAATATAAAATTGCGAAATTCTTACAGAACTTGAACCGAATGTGCAAGTAAGATAGGGCACACGTGAATTACTAAAGCTAACAGTTCAGATGACACTAGAACATCTGGCTGTGGATCAACAAATGCCCTCTTTAACGATTTTGTATTTTGATGGAAACGTTTTTGTAACCACTTTGAGACAAGGAAAGCGTAACAATTATATAAAACATATTCCACGTGAGGCAGCACTTACGTTGCGCTCCTATAATCCAAATGTGTTGTATTTAGATGTTCTCATGAAGAATAATTTCTAAAGTTTTTTTTTTTTTTCAGACGAGCAGACCGATAATTGACCTTTGCACACATTGCGTATGGCATGCGATCGAGGTTTTTAGGGCCAAAAAGGCCCCAACGGCAACAGCTTGCCAGGTGTTTAGATTGGTTCAGGTATAATACTTATAATAATTCAACTGACAAATGGCAGCTATTGCAGATGGGCTCTTCTTGCCGTACAACCCTCGATCTAATGATTATTAACAGTCATCAGGCTTGATACAAACTAAATGGTAATAATCAATTATGACATTTTGTATCATACAGCAAATTGGGAATCGTTTAGAGTTTTGATTAATTTCCAACTTCGATACGAAAGCCATTTGAAGTCGCTCTCTCTCGCGTCGGCTTTAATTCAGCAAGCGATCACAGATTCAATGGAAAACCGCCCCCATTGCAACACATAAACGCTTTAATGAAATATTTGTAAAATACAATTTCAAATTAAGAACCTCTCCATCTCCACTGAATCTTCACCGCAACAAATGTAAAAATTTATACACAAGAACCTGATATGCATACAGCACAATGAATGTTTAAGTGTTGTTTTCCAACTTGAATTACAATTTTTATTTATATTCAAGGCCATGTCAAGATTTATTTGGAAACGTACGAGCGATACGTTTAAATTTATTTGATATTAACTAAACTAGTTCACGATTTTTTTCTACTAGAGCTTACTTCAGTGGAAATTTGTTATAAATTGCATCTTAAGGATATTGGATACGCAGGGACATCTGGATCTTTGCTCTTGTTTGGATCCACTTGGATCTTGGTTAAGAGTTGTAAATTTGTGGAAAATATATCAAACTCTAAATTTATTTTCAAAGCCTTGGTCCATCTTGTATATTGACTGACACTAAATAAATATAACATAAGGAGGTAAATTACACAGAAGCACCAAATGTAAATTCCAACTTATACATGAGTAGTTTATATGCATACAGTACAGTACAATGAACCTCTAAGTATGTTTTCCAACATGAATTACAATATTTTTATTCAAGGCCAGGTACAAATTTAAGGAGGAACTGCGAATTACAAATGTAACTCTGCAGAAATCTCAACATTTTTAAAAAGTGAGGACACTTTTACATAGGTACCATTGTTGCTTTAATTATATACAAACAATGGCGGAAAACACGGAATTTTGGTATTAAAAGGGTCAAACCTTTGTAGAAAGTTATAATGGCGAAATCGCGATATTTTTTGTTGGTGTTAATTTCTTTCAACTTAAAATAAAACTAGAATTTATCGGTTCTTGGCTTTCGCGCTCACTATATTCAAAGAATCTAAGCTGTGGCCCGTCCTTCATCACACTCAAACCTTTATAGTAGATGCACCCGACCCCTTACCACCCACACCGCCCCCCCCGCAAACCCCCCCGCCCCATGCGGTGCCCTTGCTACCACCCATATCCCCATACCCACCGGATTACCAAAGTGGCCCTGCCAGCTATACTATTGGCCCACATAAAATTAATTTGAGATTTTTCATATTTTGAGAATTGTATGATGTCCGTTTTTCTTAATGCACTCTGCTATGTGATATTTTATACTTGTATAGCTTTGTATGGATTCCCGATTGTGGAATTCTCTTCCACGCTGTGTGTTGTATCTGACCTGATTACTGTTTTAAATAAGGTGTTGCGCATGTGCAAGTATGTTACAGTATGTGCAATACAGAAACCTCCGCGAAAGTGGTTAATATTTTGTTTAGCTCCAGCCTTGCGAAATGGAGTGGGAACGGGGGTGGTCAGATTTTGTATGGGTTCGCTTCGTGGGCCGATAGAGCTTCAAACCTGTGATCTACTCTGTGGCACAACTCACCATTTAAAAGCATGGCAAACAAATGCAGTTTAGACTTTCTAAGTTTCATAAGAGACTCCTATATCTTGCTCTTAGAGAGGTACTGTAATTCGAGAAAATCCAGAGACCAAATGCGTAGATTCCTATATTTACCCTTAAACTTTATCATTGGCATTCAACCATATTGGCAACTGAATTCTGCATGCAAGGGCTGTACATGTGGCACATCCTTTGCCGAAAGTAAGTTCTTATTCTGTGCATTATACAATGTTTCGAAAAGAGAAATTACACGCGTGAGAGAATGTGTGCTGAACGTTATCTTAACACTCAATCGCTGCCTGGCGTTTCCCGAAAGCCCTGACGAATATGCATGCACTGACAAACAACCTTGATAAAAATCGAAATTTTTATTGAACTCGGTTTCCAGGCAACACGGGGCTCCATCACGGCAGACAGACATGGTGCATTTATTCCACAGGGCAATATTTCCTAATTCCAAGGTGGCGCAATCTCTACCTAAATAGACTATGTTTCGTGCTTTGGCATAGATTTCGCATCAACAAGAGGTGCTAGATGTTGTTGTTAACTAGGTTGTTCTTGGAGATTTTCGGTTCGGTTTTTATTAGTTTAATCTGACGTAATCTAGAGCACGTTCGTTATAGAAAGTGTGATGGAGATTTTAAATTCTATGTAACATATTGTAAGTACTGACCAATTGCAAAACACCAAAAAAAAAAAAAAAAAGAAAAAAAAAAAGAAAAAAAAAAAGAAAGAGAAACAAAATACAAATTAAAAAAAACAAAAACTATGAATGATAGCGAAACAAATATATACCTTTTTGCACAAATTTGTCGCCTCCTACTTCTAGTGATACAAGTAAACGAAAAAAAACTGTGAATTAATGTTTAATAAAGAAGTTACAAAATAGAATAATAATAATAAAAAAAATTTTGTTTTACTGTAAAACCTTAAGTTGAAAGGTTGTTTTTCTTTGCTTGTTTGTTTGATACAAGCGGTTATGCTCAAGTAAGGAATGTGCTGCTTGATCATATTGATATAAGTTTTAATTAGATTGTTGAAGTTTAACTGTTTTAATAGAAATCACCGTTTGGACTTCCTCACTGCTTTAAATTGTATTTTAGTTGTAGTGCTGAAGAACAAAATTGAGAAAAACCCTCGTTTTAAAATTCTATGAAAGTTACTGAAAAACTATGTGCAAGCTTGCCTAAATGTCTCTTGATATAGCCACAAAAATGATCTTCACAAGTCTCCATAATACCGTAATATTTGATCAAATGCGTGAAATTTCAACAGGATAGCGGCAATCATGTGTTCCCAACGTTTTTGCAAAACGTGTTACAGATAAAGAGAAGTAAATCCTATTTTTCTTGTTTAGTAAAGTTAACGACGAAAAATCTACGAAACCGAGTATCTCTTCAAATTAATAGTGACATTGAGTTCCCTAAATTAAATCGGCAAATGAATTAAGGGTTTGATTTAATTGGATTTACCAAGGTTACTGAATCTCATTAAGCGGAAAGAGATGAATGTTTTATCAGGTTGGTTTAATTACAAATTAAATCAGGCAATCAATGAATTAATGAGAACACATGTTATACTCCCAAGAAGGACTTTAGTGTGCACTCGTTAAGCAATTGTTTCAATGAAGATGCCAGGCTTTTGATCCGGTCAAAATAAAGCGTCCTTGTTAGGTTACCTTGTGATAATGCTTGTCTGTGTCTAATGGAAATCCAATAACTGCTTTATTGCAAATATGATATATCCGTTATGCCATGTAAAAATGTTTTGTGTGTATGACATGTATCAATTTTGAAATGGCCCGTGGGGCATTGCCCTGCTAAAAATACTCTGACAGCGTCAAAAGTAAATGAAAATCGAATATATCTAATGATGAATGCTGATTATGAACATGACGAAGAAGGTCGATTTTCGGGATTCTAACATAATCAGCGACTACAGTATTTGCAATGCAAAATATTCACATACAACGACAAATAATCGTGTAGTTTTGGTTGATAGAGAGCAGTCGATTCAGGATGGAGTATTTTTGATTTTGATTTTGATTTATTCGGACAATGTCCTGGATAGCCCAAGAAAGCCTCGACAGGAAGCTTATTTCCATTGGGGTCCATTTTACTGGGATGAATTGGGACAGCCAGGGGTAATCACCCTACTCTTTTCGACCCTGACTGTGGTGTGCATGCACAGGTATGACTCTCTGCACATGGGACCGACGGCTTAACGTCCCCTCCGAAGGACGGGGTATTACCATGGTTCATTTGCCCAAGTCAAACTGAACCATGGGGAGAGCGAATTCCAATTTCAATCAATAGCTCTTGTACAGATTAAATCCAGAATTTAGTACCCGATTAAATCCCTGCAAGTGGTCCCGCTGGGAGTTGAAAAACGTGGGACCTACTAAAAACATAATATTTTGGTTGTTCCAGCATTGCCTAACCCCAAATGTAACAATTTTCATAAACATGCAATTTTCTGGAAAGCGCATTCACATTTTCACAATTTTTTTAGCATTCTTGAGGAACAAAAAAAAATGACACTATGATCACTAATTTTTGGCACAATAGGGAAAATTAACGTGACTCTTTTGTGTTGTAAAGAAATTGGCCAATAAATCCATTTGGTTTTGTGTACAAAAGTTCATTGGCCGGTTGCACACCCTAAATATTTGTTTTTTTATATTTTGCAGGTATTATTTTATTACCAATATGAACAAAATGAGAGGATGTCGGTAGAAAAATACCAATTTTATTTTATTGAATCTCCCTACTGTATAGGTTTATTTCTGTACATTGGGTTTTGATTTTGACTTGAAGGCAGCCGAATGTACTCTAATAACACCACGGATAAATAATATAAAGTAAATTATACTCAATTTTTCACAGTCAAGCCAGTTATTGGGAAGAGTTGAATGCTTGTGAATAACATTTTGGTGACACACATTTTCAGCGTAATTATGAGTCCTGAAATTTAATTTTACATGATTATAGATTATTTGATTCAACCTTAAGCCCTAACCTTAACCCTAATCGTTAACCTTAACCCTAACCGTCAACCCTAACCCAAACCCTAACACCAACCATTAACCATTAACCTAACCTTTTTCTTCATAGAGTTAGAAAAGTGTGTCGGAAAAATTGTGTCACTAAAAGTAGGTCACCTTGTGGAAACACCAGAGAGTAGTTTGTTTGATAGCAAGTACCTGCTGAAAATAAGACAATTATTTAATTGACAGGACGTGCAATTCAAAAGAATTAACAGAAGGCGTTGATTCACTCAATGTTTTCCTCTATACATCAACATCACACTTTAATAGTTACTTCATTTACGGAGTAAGATTTCTGCATGTAAAATAGTTCGAGAGAGCAGCACAGGTCGAGACACTGGACAAACATATTGTTCCTGGAACGTGTCATTAATGTTGCTTAAGTAACGTACTTTAATGTATTATTGTAACACGTTGCTTCCGTATGTTTTTACAAGTCATATCGCAAGTCATACATTAATCATGACGATGTGAGCAGGGCATTTATTTTGATCGTGGGTTACAAGGGCCATAACATTGCAATTTAGTATGTTAGAGACCAGGGAATGTGAATATTTAAAAGCTTAGATTTTGTAAACGATAAAGATAACATTAAATTCATAATTGCCGACATCTAAGTGTGTGGATAGGATCGTGTCGCATCCACATTCATGTTTTTTTTTTTATTTTGTGGGTGACTGTTAGTACTGGTAAAGACTTTATAATTGCGATTTGGTTTTTACTTGACGTCACATTTAAGCTAACGAATACTGCGAGGGGGAGACGCAGGACAGGGAAAGTACACACTGCACGCTGCGCTTTCAATCAGAACTACGTGTTTGACTGTGTTATTACCGATGTATTTTAGTAATGTTTAGGTTGCATCTGCTTATCAGAGATCAATGTTCTGGTAAATATTGTTGGATTTGGAAGGAAATGATGAAGATGTTGATGGATAGAGGTACAGATATCACGTAACTTCTGCTGGGTCATCGACACTGCATTTGAAAGTGAGCCACCAACGTTTCAGAACGGTGTTCATAGTTTTGCAGTGAAAACAATGTGTGTGCGTATCCAAATGTTTTTTTTTTTTTATAAATAGGCGAGTATATTTCTTCGAAGTAAACATTAGTGAATTTAAAAGCCTGGTGTGAAGTAATGTAGTGTATTCATGTGAGGGTAATCACCGTGTCTTTGTGAAATCTAGTAAGAGCTACTGGATAGATTGGGCCAAGCCGCACTATGCAATATGTCACAGATTTGATACGGAACGTGGGTGGTATTTGGATCGTCCTGTCGGCTATTGGCCTGACATATGGAATTCAGCTTGTACGTCGAGTCTTTCACCCTAGGTTGTTTGTTGCTTGTCCAAGTTATTACTATTTGCCAGTATCGGGGAGTACTCTTGGGGAAGAGTAATTGATGTGGGTGGATATAGCAAGTTTTGAAAACCTATAACTCACCGTGCGTCCTCCTTTTCATACAAAATTGATTAAATGGAAGTTTTTAGATTGCTTTGCATTGTGTGCATTCAGTATTTGTATATTGCTATCGGCACAATTCTACATTAAGTTTTTGAGGGTTTTAGTTCTTGGTTTTCCATCAGGAGGTGTATTAGTCCATGCCAAAATGCACCAGTTTTGTGAAATGTTGCCTCAATAAGGTCATGTAATCCCACTAAAATCCTATTCTGAACACATAAATCCCTGACTTTTACACTCAATTGAGCTCATCGTGAAATGTTGTGTGGTTCTTAAACTTTCTTGAACATTTTTTATCCCTAATTACTAACTGGGTTTAGTACAGCACAGGCACATTGCAATACATATGGGATTGGTTCAAACCACCCTCTGGTTCCCATACCAAATGGAAAAAGCTCAATTTAAGGGAAATTCCTTTATATTTTTAAGACCGAACACATTTTTAGCAAGTGTCATCTATCCTTCAATGTGGCGACAGTGTTTGAATCACGGGAATTCAGAGTTTAGTACAGCGTTTAATTTGCAATACCCGTATTGTCATTTTTTAAACATAATTCCGGATAACGTTAGTTTTTTAACAACTCTTAACAAACACGCACTAGCTAGGCTTTGGGCGAGAAAGAAAACGCTCAACGCATGCTTTATGCTGGATCAAAATGGAATAACCTGCACATATTAACAATATGTACTATAATAATAATGATATACACGTGGAAAAAGGTTAAACAAGGGTGTTTTATTTATATGACAAATTCAAAGCCACAAAATGTCAAAATTAAAAGTATTCAGCTGGAATGTTTAATTCATTTTTATCAATACGCATTTAAATTCGCTCATATGTTATGTAAACTACAAAGCCTTATTTTGGAATTTAAATATACATAATGACATGCTTTCCTTCCTGTAGTGCATTAATGATTTGGTGTGGTATTAATCTGACTTTTACTACAAGAAATGAAATCACATACGGTATAATGTGGCACTTAATCTTTACACATTTCATACATATTCTCCGAACTTAATCCTATGCAATTCAATTCTGTGAGTAACACTGTCATATTCATTTAAGTTCTGCGTACTTTCGTCAATCTGCGTGTACCTGCATGTTGTATGGTGCCTAACAGATGATTAGGTACGGTAATCTTGTATCAACGCATTTTCTCACGAGAATGACTTAGAATCGCCATCTTATAGCACGTTATGAGGGAGAATAAGATTTAATACACCATGTATGGGAATAAAAATGTATACTCTAAATATAAATGATCAAAGACAAGAGATCGATGTTAGTGATTGGCTAAATCTGAGTTCTGATTCGAGTCAGGAATTACTATTAAGAAATTTCAGAAATAAGTTTTAGAATAGAAACATTATTACAGACTGCTTATCTTCACTTGAAACCATATCCGTAGATTAAGGGATTTTTTGCAAATAATTTATTATTTATTTTACTACTGCTGTGAGCTGGGGGCGCTATTCCATTTTGCTTTCAAGATTCAAGAGGGGTTGAAGTGTCTGAATCGTCACAGCTGCATGTGCGCTAAGGGTGTAGGAAACGCCTTAATACATTTAAATCGTTGAACTAAAATACAGTTTTTTGTTTTATTACTATTACAATATATATGATATCAGGAATCATTTAACACGTTTTTAATCGACATGTCGATTATTCGAGAAAACGCCTCGTGGAGTTTTAATAATAATTGTTTCATTTTACTTGGTGATACTCTGATACCGTCGAATTCCATTTGGTTTTCTAAACTATCGAGTGATATTTATTTTACCAAGTTGTTAATACCTTTTGTCAAGTCTTTAATTTGTCTTGTTTTGGAAAAATATGCCTTGTGCGATTTGTCATGGAAGTTGTGCTCGAAAGTTGAACTGGTAACCCAATTTACAAGTTAATGACAAACAAAACGTTTTGTGTCAACTGGATTACCTTTCTTCTAAAAATATTGAGGTAAATTTCACTTCATTGTTCGGACCATTCGTGAATAACAGAAAGAAAGCGTCTACAACAAGCGTATTCCAATTGAGTTCAATAATAGGCACCAGGACGAATTGGGACCGCCAGGGTTAACATCTTACTCTTTTATACATTGAACGCGCATGACATGTTTCTCTATAGAAAAGACCGACGGTTTTCGTCCCCTCCGAAGGACGAGGTGCTTTCAAGGTTTATTTGTCCAATTCAAAATGAACCATAAGGGAAGAGCGCAATCCTGATGGGCTATTTACCGGTTTCAAATTAAGTACAAATTGTTGAGAACTCAAATCTCAGCATGTCATTAATCTCACTGCGAATGGGTTTGAATCGGGGACTCTTTGCACCAGAGACAGACAGCGCAGCATAACCACTAGACCACCATCTTCAATGTAAGAAAACAATACACCGTTTAAACATCCGAAAATTTGAACACGTGCAACCGACGAAGATGTAAGCGCCACCAAAGAGAAAAACTGGAGTAGATTAGAGGAAAAGAAGTAGGACAAATTGGATTGATCTGCTCACATTTCATTACACCTGCAACCTTATAGTAGATTTATTGTCACGTCCCAATAGTTTCCATCAAACTAAAAAATGGCATCCTTTTGCCTGTCAAACTAGATTTTTAGAATTGGTTTACTGCGTAAATTACTGCTGCGTGCTAGAATAAAATGTAGTTCTTAAGAGTTGTCTGTGGGTTGATATCTGAATATGGAACATTAAGGTATCAAACCTCGACAATGATAGCGTCGTAAATGCTCGTGTTGCATTATAGAGCTCTTTCGATAGGCAAGGGTCATCTGAGATGTCCAGACATATATCAATCCTTTTCCACGTGAAAATGGCATGTTATGATGCATTGTGTATAATACGAGACCATCGCTCAATGTTGTTATATCAACATACATCATTCGTTGTACTCCGTTGGGAAATCACTCTCGTGTTGTCTCGCCAATGACACATAAGTCATCGATATACAATGAGCTTTCTCTGAGCTAATAATGAAGGCAACCGATGGACAAATCACATGAAAGGACATCGCCGGATAAAGAAGGACACCCTCTATAGTGCTGCCTCATGTAAGCTCTTCGTAGCTTATGAAGGATAAAATATATACCTAGGCATCATCTACAGGCTCCATATCAAAAGGCAGCTATAAATGCAATATTTCTTGTTTCTTTATTTAAGTCATAAATGGTAATTGAAATGGAGGCATGCTCTGGTTTTTCCAGATAGCATGCCCTGAAGGTTTTCAGCTTTTTCTCACTTTTTCTCGATACAAGTGTATTTTGGGGATAAAAAGTACCTTGCGTTCATAATAAAGTAGCTAATACATAAACACCAACTCAAAATTGACTATGACATGTATGGTGATTATAGAGGGCCTCCGTCTCTCCTTATCCGGCGATGTCCTTTATTCTTCAAAATGAAGAATATATTGCTGTTAATAGAAAACACAAAAATATTTAGACTTTCAGAGCTGATCAAAAGATTTGAATCATATAACACTTAAGTATAATGTAATTACAAATATGGAATAAGCAACATAAGAAAATGAAGTGTAGGTGGCTGCTGGCTAGGCGCACAACTCTATCAGCACTTAGATTGTAATATCACCCTTAACAGCTACCCAATTATCGCTTGGGTCAACGAAGCAATTGAGACTAAGTATCTTGCCCAAGGACGCAAATACGTTGGCCAAAATGGGGCTCGAACTCACGATTTTAACGGTTCAATGATCATGAGTCCTGCGCTTTTCCACTAGACCATACGCGCTCTCAGCTTATAACACTGTGCGTTCGTAATCTTGCTTGAAAGTTTTACGAGTCTTTATATATCCAGAACTTTTGAAGTTGTTAATTTGGACAAAATTTAAATTATTTTGTGTATGTTTTAGGACACTTATCTTAGTTTAATTATGTAGCCATGTAAGCTATTGGAAATAATAACATCTATAATACTAAAAATAAGATCTGTCTGCCTGTCCGGCTATGCATTACGTTATGCTTTGGCATATTGGGCTGATATTTTACATGTAGGTAAGGACAGTCTAACGTTTGTTATCAGGGTTTCAGAGTAACCCAAAAGGTCAAAGGTCATCTAGAGGTCAATTTGCGTAGAAATGCCCTATGACCACCAAATTTGGTCAAAAGGACCACTGACCTGAGCACAGTGCAGAAGAAATCTGAGGTCAAAGGTCACGTAGGTTAAAGGCCACACACACATAAGTCAAAGATCACATACGGGGAAATCACTAGTTGTACAAAAATAACTAAATCGAAGAATGTACAAAAATAACTAAGTCGAAGAAATCATCGTCGTGTGAGTGAAACAGTCTAACATTTGGCGATTTTTAATTTTTTTTAAAATGAAATATGAACAAGTAGGCAAATGATATGATACAAATGATATGTGTAATTGCGGAGTAATTAACCTCATTAATCTTATTAAGTGTAATACGACTTTTTTAACTATAACTCGAGAATGTTGTAAATTCAGCAGCGAAGTCATATCTGTGAAGATACGTCCTTGTTTTATTCACGTCTTGAAATGAAGTGGATGCAACAACGTCGTATTTGCGAGATATGAATCTGTTGTATTCGCAACACTTTTAAGTTACTGTAAAATATTCGTATCTACACTTAAATAGAGCCTAAAATACCTAAATTGTGTGCGAAATTGTATAATTTTATCCTGCGCAAAAATCTTTTCATTCGAGAATACTTCTTAATGAAACAAAGATATGTTTCTCTGGTAAAACATGAACTTGTAGATATGACTTTGTTGTACTAACATGACCAACAATATATATTATTGATATCAAGGCTATGTATCGATTACTTGCAGAGTAGTTTGCCTATGAAGTGTTTATACGACTTTGTATCCCAATGATATGAAAATTATTTTAATGTAAGTTATATCCGCTCATAGACTTTTAATACGTTCACGATTTGAAATGTTATGATTGTGGCAATCACACAATCAAAGTCGTTATGCTTGAAAAACTGTATACTTTCATCTTTTGCAAACCGTTTTCGTTAAAGCATTTACTACCGAGTAAACCACAAAATGATTCTCCTGTTCTAGGGTGATCGTGTAGATAGCACTTGTTTTATTCACATGACCGTATGTTCTACAAACATTTTAAAATCATAATTGGTGTAGATTCCCAGGCTGTTTTATATGTGGTCGAATAAATTTGCCGATAATTAAATAAAATCGATAAAGTATTTATTACCCTTGTTATCCTATTATAACGTCACCTGAACGTCATTAATTCTTAACAGAATGATCAGCGTTAATGGAATAATTAAAATACAGAATTAACAGAAAGAAAGAAAGAAAACAATTAACACGGAAAATATGCTTTTTGTGAACTAAAATAGCTTCTTTGAGCATCCATGTTCCCTTTCACTAAATTCATTCGAAATTTAATCATTTTTATATTTTTTAATTTGTAAAAAGTTTTTATTTTTTTATTTTTTGCAGCGATTTGAAAACAAGAATTCGCTTGGATGGATTGAATTAAGCAGCTAGAAGCGATTGTGTCTGGTAAGCTAACAACAAACAAAACTGAAAAAAGCGAAATTAAAACTCGCCATCAACGTTCCAAAGTTAATTCGATAGCATGTAATGTTCATCATTCTGCATTTGGAAAATAGGGCTACTTCGCGCAAGTAAAATCCAACCCACCCACTCATTGAGGAATAAGCCGGTATTCCGCATGGGTTGGTGTTCATTGTAAAAAACGCTTTAAACGCTGTACATGTCATACGCAACCTACATGATACGAACGTTATTACATGCCCTGCCGTAATATTCATATTTGCGAATTCGATAGAAAAGTGTCACTTGCATGAGGAATAAATTATATTTGATGCTGGAATCGGCCGCCGTTTTTATTACTAAGTAGTACGGCTACGTATGCGCCATTATGACAGGCTAAGAGAGGAAAATACGGGTGGGAGGGATAAAATCCCATGCAATTTATATATTCAACACGAGACTGATGCTATTTACTAAATAATCAGACATAGTAGTTTGTATTCCTACGTGACGGGAGATCCCGAGTCGAAATCTCGGGGCTATAAGGGCCTGATAGGAATACAACAAAAGAGGCCTGATATTTGTTCAACATGCGTGTTATGTTAAGGAGAGAAAGGCAAGGTAAGCTACACACACAGAGACTATCACATGTATTTGCCTAAAGTCAAAGCAGCAGCAGTAGCAGCGGTGCACAGTGAGTCTTCAATCCAACTGGCCATGCAATTGTTGTGTGTTGGGACAAATTATGTTTGCATCGAAGAATGAACATCCGACCAAGGATCAGGACCGTATGGACAGTGAGCGACCACATGGACCAGATATCACCTGTTCTAATTTTAGCCTTGGTGCATTGGTGGACCGCTACCCAGTACTGCGACATGTAAGTTAAAAACACCTTACCTTCTTAACACGACGAGGTGAAAAAATAAACATGGATAATTTTAACGCAATCAATTTTGACCGTAACAATTACAATCCCTTGTTGAAGTGACATCATGCAAGGTTTTCTTAATGCTTTGTGGAGAAGCGTATCTAACGAAATGGAAATAAATCATGTCGGTGTGTTCCATATAGCTTTAAATTCATGCATAATTAAACAGCATTCCATATAAAAATGCCATTAAATAATTGTAAAAAATAACCCATACGTGCATCTTCATGCGGGTTGTCTATTTATGTAATCCCCAAGTAATGCATTTCCCATTAATAATGATTTTGATGATATGGTTAATAACTGCCATTTATAAAGGCATTTGCTTCGACATATTGCCACCAAAATACACCATCAGTCAGATCTATAGCGTTGTATCGCACGAAAGTGCAATTTTCTAATCGCACAATGCATTTGCAATTACTTATAAAATCATATCATTGATGCGGAATAATTCCAATAAGACTGTGTCCTTGATCGGAAAATATTTATCCATTGCAATAATTTTGTGCTGTATTTTGAACACCTTTATGACGTGTAACAAGCTATTATGTTAGAGATCATACATTTGCACACGTGATGTGTAGTCAAAACAATGCGACGCACTTTAACTTTGATGTGAAGAGTGACATCATTGTACCAATTGATCATAATTTATTCACACCTGGTTTAAGGAAGTCTGACCTGGGAATAGCATTGTCTAAGATTGAACAAATTATCAAGCTAGTAAAATATTACCCAGTATGCTATCCTTCTCATGTGGGAATATGATTGTCTCAAGTTGAAAGCAAATGATCAGGCTTGGAAACATATACCCAGTGTGTTTTTCTTCACGGAAATGTTTTATGCTTACTAAAATATTATGTGAGAAGATTAACCCTTTATATTCCGCCCCCAGAATGTGATTGTCTTAGGTTGAAAGTTGTTCTTCGTAATTTCTTGCTGAGGAATATTTGTTTGTTTTGGGTTCATAATATGGGTTACAATGGTGCAATAAGCCCGTAATTGTTTTATTACAATTAATTTATTTATTTGGAAAAAAAAGAGGAAAGGCGTACATATATTGCGTCATTGGTTGCTTTTTTGCTTTTGTTTTCGGCTTAGAATTTAAAGGCCTTTTTGCAATGTGCGGCGTTGAGGTTTTTAATCGATACTTTTTTCATATTATTTTTCATATTTATTAAGTAGCGTTGCTTTCATAATCTGCAATATGTTACAAATTAGTATTTTTTCAGCTTAGGAAACTTCTTTCAATTCCTTCAATGGTATTTACTATTTTTTTTTCGATTTTTCCGGAACAAATGATTGAATCCTTAATACCATGCACCATGGCTGTTCCAGAGCAATTAAACATTGGATATTAAAGATGAGGTCAACGTGAGGTGATGGGCAACTGTCATCAGTTTCAAATATTTAAGATAACTCAAATCCATTTCGTAAACCATAACCTATAAGCTTTCTAACCATGCTAACCGTGAAATTATTCAATACTCAGGGAGAGAAAGAACAGAAAATCATATATAATGAAGTGGATTCACCATGCTATCTTTCATGATCACTTGTCAACATCTTGAACTGTGACTTGAAGTCTTGTTAAAACAGACGTTCATTTAACTCGATGCTGTAATCCCGTGCTTTGTATTACTTGCTACACGGAAACCCAGATTAGCAACTCACTCACTCACTCACTATGCAGTTTGCCTCCAATTCGCATTTCGTGATCACTCTTCGTAGACTGCAATAATGGATGAGGCATATGGGCACCTTAAGGTAACTGGAACAAATACAAACGATGCATATCGATATAATATATTTCCATATCCTAACGGAATAAATAAAAGCTTAAAAGGATATTTTCTATGGGCTGCATAATACGCAGGAAGATAGCTACCGACATCCATCCAAGAATGCCGAAAAACATATATAAATACTGGAAGAGGTGTTAAAAACTTCAATGTTTTCGTCCGGATAACATCGGGGTTTTATTAAAGAAAGAACACAAAAAAGAACTGATTTAAAGTGCTCAAATGATGCAGTGGATATTGAACGTCAACTGAGTCTTAAAATATGTTGGGTATGCATCATAATGCAGAAACACCGACTGCATGTGTACCTTTTCCTCTGGGGCGACCATCTTCAGTCTGTGTCATGAAACCAATGTAATATCTTTTCGGGTCATTACTGTTTGAAATCGTACAAGCAATTCTCAATGCATCGATGAATTTGTTGAGAAGTGTAACACGGCTCACTTTGATGCCCTTCTGATCTTCAACAAAAAGGTTAATTTTTAATACCCACGGTGAATGGTGAAGTGGGTATTAAACTTAAGGGGCCAATCTGAAGCTTAGAATATATGGGTGTATGCATCATAACGTAGAGGTCCCGAGTGTATGTGTCTTTTTACTATGTTACCGACCATCTTCTTTGTTAGTAAGATGAAACAAATGTAATATCTTTTCGGGTCATTACTGTTTGAAAAATATACAAGTAATTCCCAATGCACCGATGAATGTGTTGGAAAGTGTTGGAAATGTGTTGACAATCATGCCGAACTTCAACCAAAGTTTTTTTTCATAATATATAATGGATATGTTATTTGAAACAGATAGTCATACAAGGTCAGGTCGTCCAGCAGGATGGTCTGATAGGTAGGTCTGCATACATTGTAAAATATTGATTAAACGAGAAACCTTTCCTGTTCAGTAAAATCTTGGTAAAAATTGAGTACACCCTACACAAAGCGGAATATATTTTAATGCGTAATTAGATTTACTTAAGTTGTTACCTAACAAAAAGGTGTGTTCCCTTTTTAATCAACATTAAGTAAAATAATTATGATATGCCATGTAAGTAGGCTATTTCGCAGTTATCATGCCAAATGCAAATGTTGGCTGGTTTTGAACAACAACGGTAACACAACAACAACAGCACCACCAACAACAAATAGCAGCAACAACAAAAAGAACAATAACTAGACGCCACAGTTGTGTTTAGCAAACACGGGTATATTCGCATATGGCATGCAGAACATGCATGCCATGCAGAAATTCCCCCTTAATGACCTTTAAGCCCCATGCCGAGCACAAATTTTGTGAAGGGTCTTAAGCTGGTTCTTATACATACGTCACGTGACCATGCAAAGTTGGGTATATGATTTTTTGAAGATTTTTCACATTAACACCGGAAGTTCCCCTTTAATGACATTTGACCCCCATGTTGAGCACAATGTTGGTGAAGGGTCTCAAGCTACTTCATATGCATGAGTTACGTGACCATGCTACCTTACATAAAGCAAATATGATTGTTTGAATTTTTCACATTAAGACCGGAAGTACCCCTTTAGTGACCTTTGACTCCCATGTTGAGCACAACTTTGGTGAAGGGTCTCCAGCTGCTTCATATGCATGAGTCACGTGACCATGCTGACTTCCATTTAGCTAATATGAATTTTTGAAGATTTTTCACATTCAGACCGGAAGTGACCCCTTAATGACCTTTGATCAAAATTCTGCGTACAACCCTTAGATACCAACTAATGTCGAGTCACATGACAGAGCCATGTCACCATCACGGGTTTGTAGAAGAAGATGCATTTTAAAGAGTTCCGACGAATGCCCCTTTAATCGGCGCACGTGACCTTTGACCCCAATCTTGGTAAACCCTAGAAGGGTCTTGGGTCAGTGGTTCTTGTGACTACATCTGGTGGTCATAGCATTTATTCTGTGGCAGAAGATGCATTTTAAGAGTTCCGACGAGTGCCCCTTTAATCGGCACACGTGACCTCTACGAAAGGTCAAAGGTCAAACTATGTACACCCCTGGTATAGCTTGGGTCAGTGGTTCTCCTGACCGATTTTGGCTGTAATCGGAGAAAGGGTTTGGCAGAAGGTAAAAAAGCAAAGCGTCTAGAGAAGAAGGAGGAGAAGGAGACGAAAACTAAACAGCACAAGCACAATATATATATTCGCATGTTAACACATGCGAATATAATAAATATTCGCATGTTAACACATGCGAATATAATAAATATTCGCATGTTAACACATGCGAATATAATAATAGGAAAACATACATTTTTGTGTAATCTTTTAGGTTTTGAATAAACTAAACGCTTTGCTCTATAAGTTGGACTAGGTTATCGAGAACCACCTGTGATATTAACAATTATAATGCAATTATGTAGGCTACGCTTAATGAGGAAAGGCATTATAAAACCACTTTGTAAGATCTTGATGACAATTAATATATATAAATGGAGAACACGCACGGAATTAATTACGAGAAGTTTTTTAGCCGTATCTCTAACTACTAAGTCCCTGGTCCATCAGTGGTTCTCCCCTGAGCACATTCCACACAGAGGTTATAATTCTCATGGCTTGTTAAAGGGACATAATGGCATGAAAAAAAATTGACATAATGAAAAGGGCCCTTACTGAAATCACTTCCACGAGTTTGAAAACAATTTGGATGTTTACATTCTGTAAAAACAGTAAAAACAGGAAGAGTTCCAGTGGGGGAGGTGGCAGTTTGTGGCAATTTCTGGAACAGAAAAGCAAGGTGTTCACATCCCTGACAGAATTTACAGTGTATCTAGCATGTTTTGCGACACAATTCAAAAGCATTCAGCTCGGGAATCAGGCATTGTACTTTAGGCTTGTAGTAAGATATTGATCTGGCAAGTGAAAGATGGATTAGCCGGGATTAGCACATATACAATAGCAATTGTCTGTGAGCTGATGACAACATGCTTTTCAAGTTTGGTAATGCTGGCAGTAATGTCAGCATCCTTGTTCCAGAAATTGCCACAAACTGCCACCTCCCCCTGGAACTCTTCTTGTTTTTACTGTTTTTACAGAATGTAAACATCGAAATTGTTTTCAAACTCGTGGAAGTGATTTCAGTAAGGGTCCTTTTCATTATGTCAATTTTTTTCACGCCATTATGTCCCTTTAAGTGTCAATCCAGAATACTAGGATGATATTATAACAATTCTCTAGGAATAAACCTAATAAACTTGACACACCATTTTATCCGCAAGAAAGACTCATACCTGATCATTCGGAAGACGAAAAATAACCTCCATTCCCATTTATCGAGGAAATCAATTACATAAACTTTTCAAAAGTCGACTTATGCTCATACACAATTTGATGTGGAATAGTGCCTCAAAATAACTTAAAACTATAATATTTTAACATTTTCGTTATGGTTTAGTGAAAATGACTCTAAAATAGTTTATTTAATGTTTATTAAATATGACTAATGACTAACCAGGCGAGTCAGGTATATTTTACCCGAATTTAAATATATATATTTACACAACTGCTTAATTAACTTAAAAGTATAACAATATATCACACATTTTATTTTAATCAATGTCATATTGTATTATTTACCCTCAGTGTTTCTTAAAAGAACTTTTGCGAATTGAAAAACTCAATGCTTCCAAATAAACACAGATGGCGTAAAATTTCAAAATCAGACTTTATGTAGTTTGAAGAGTAGATTTGTAAAAAAATAAAGGAATTTATTGGCATGAATCTCTCGGTACACATAATAATGAAATATCCCTAAATAAGACGTAGCAGATAATTTTCATGGTCATTAAGTATTCCATTCGAAAAAACCCGTTTTATTCCGACAAATGTACATGACTGTATATACAGCAATCCTAGAAGCTGCCATCTTTATTCTCTGTGCTATATTTACAAAACCGCGCGCAATACCGAAACAGAAGCCAGCGAAAATATACCACAAGCCTCATCCTTACGAACTTCTATCGAGGTTTGGTTACGCCACTGACCCGCACATTTAAGGACTGTACTTGTTCCTTTGTTCCACATGTATGCCGTGATCATTGAAGCGTTACAAAAAAACTTGATTTGACAAGTAAATTAAGACATTTTCGAGTAAGGGTTTTGTGTTACACGCAAAGTTGAAACAATCTGTTAGTATGGCCAGTAACCGTTATTTTTCACAAGCCTTTATCGACCCCGGAAATCGACCGGATTTGAAGAAGATACTGCCACTGCCAATAAAAGTGTAGCTATCACAACGGGCATTTACCTCACAAATTTCACATTGATCACCGCCGGCCACTGTGACCAGAATAAACTCAGTATGTAGCTACTTACACTGGTTATGAAATCCCTTCACAAAACAGATTACCCCTTCCGTTTCCCCCTTACGCCTACCTGTTGGGAAAAATAGCAAGTACACTTTTATCGTTACTTCTACTGAGAATAGTAAACATAAATGTACGAGATTTTATTTCATGTGTATATGATATGCATTACAATTACTTGCATTAAAATGTAATCACGAGTAGTATGCTATGGAGTGTATTCGTGTGAGAGAGAAATAAAGATTAGAGTGTGTATGTGTGTGTGTGAGAGAGAGAGTGTGTGTGTGTGTGTGTGTGTGTATATATATATGTGTGTGAGGGGTGTTGATGGGAGCAAATGTGTGAAAGTGTGTTGCTATCATTGTGTGAGCGTGTGTGTTTGTTTCAGTCTGCATTTTTATCTAATTCCATTCATCGATCAAAGAGAGTTCAAATAGAAACCACTTTCGTGTGTGTTTAACCAATTACATTTAAGGTAATCTAATAACTTTGCTATTTTACAGTTTTTCTCGAAAATACGTAAGCACAAGCCTTACGATGAATTATGTAAACATGGTATTCCCTAACAGTGCAAATTACTGCAGGTCAATTTCCAAGCTAAAATAAATTTGACGACTCCTGCGCTGACATACTTTTCTAGGGTAATGCATTTCATCTGCTCAATTTGCAGAAACGTAACCAATCTAGGAGTCGGGTGAATTTATACATGCAAAAGTGGAGCACATTTTGTAAGATAATTACACAGAGTTGGCCGAATAGAGGTTTATTTCCAGTTCCACTCAAGTCACGCATAAACGCAAGTCCATAATATATCTGTGACCAGGAATTATCTCCTTTTTCTTTCCACATGTACTTGCGAAAACTTCCGTTACGTAGGATAACCTTTATTTCTTTCTGATTGTATGACACTCCCTTAGAATAATATTATGACAAAGACATTAACAATAATGTAGGTTGTAATGTGGTAATATTGCTATAAAGACTGCGATTTGTGGGAAGAGCGATATATTTTAGCTCATATTTATGGCAACGTACTAGAAATAATAGCAACTGCTTTGGATGTGTTAAATTTCCCATCGCAAGTAATAAACAAGCTCACTATTCTTTTTTGTAGAAAAATCACCATGTTACAAAAGCCAACCCTGGCAAATGTGAGTAAATTTGCATCTCGATTCACGTTGATGTGATGCCACAAAGGCATCACTCTCGCCGAGTGCATTGCGGCAGTTGTTTACATTTCCCTTAAACATTTTCATCAGGGTGATACAAGATTCAGTTTCCCTCAAGGTGTGGTTAAATTTCGCAGAGCAGCATTAACTCCAGGCGAATATGTGCATCTCAAACTGCATTGTACATTTTGCAAATACATGAGGCGCTTGAAGGATGACAATCAAATTTGGCAGGCAAAGTCGACCCAATGACCATTAATGTCTCTCTTGGTTTAATCATATTAGTGGTGATGATTATATCCCTAGAAATTTCTTGGGTACAACAAATCTGGGGCAGATCTGTTCAACTGAGTTATATTATTACTCTACTTATTGATATTGCATTATGAATAGACTTAGTAGCATATGGTAAAAAGGTTAGTTTTTTTTAGTCGGTGTCACCTTTTTTAGCCATAATCCTCGAAAACGTGGTATTTTTTGACAACAAAACTGTGTCGCTATTATCTTGATGACGGTAGTTGTTTTAGTTGGTATTGCTATGATCATGATTACCGATATAGCGTGTAAAATATGATTAACTGGATGAGATCGGTAGAAACCCTCTTTAAAGGTCCCAGGAAATGCAAATAGAATTGATGTGGTTTGTGTCAAGTCTACAAGGAGGGACCAGGAAGCATTCAATATTTGGGTTGGTGATGGCATAATTAGTGAAACTATTGATTTTTCAGAGAGTAATAGAAAATTCCAGGTGACTGGTGTGAATCTATTCATGACACTGACTGAAAATCAATAGTTTCACTAATGATGTCACTTGTAGTGTATTCTTTTTCTGGCCCTGTTTATTGGGAATGGAATATCCTGTAAAGATTTGGAGTAGGTATATCATCTCATTTCCTGGGACCTTTAAATATATTTTGCAGCATTTTGAGACAATCCTTGCGGTAATATACATCTGGAATCCAAATTAGATAAATATCTAGAAAGATTTTATTTGGAGAATGAGTTTTTACTCGCTATGCCAATGTTTTTCTCTGTATATTAAAGATTAATATGCTAACATACAAACACCTGCTAAAGGATTTGAGTAATTGAAGTGAACGCTACTTCAGCGGGAGCGGAGCAGTTATACATAAGTAACTGCAAACTTTTGCAGAAAGTGGGAAAAAGTATAATTTTAACATTATAGCTCCCCTCTTTTATCATGTTTATGTAGAACTCCATTCTACACTACACTACACTACACTACACCACCACCACCAACAACAACAACAATAACCCGCCACCGCTACCACCACCACCATTTAATGTAGTATAAGTATTTGTATGATGTCACATGTCATGAAAAGATTCCAGATGATATCATGATATAAAACAAAGTGACTGCATATATTCGCGCAATAGTAAATAAACATATCATTCGGTCAAATTTTGACCGAGTGATATATTTTTAAATATCACACTCTTTGGCATTCGATATTTGCATACCATTACTGCTCCTACTTTTATTACCCAAAACACTATTCCTAAAATTCTATTTTTAATATTACTATTGCAGTATTGCAATGACCGGACCAATTTGCATGAATGTGTTTGTCTTTATCAATTTTATCAATGTTTTACAGAAATAATATATTGTGTAATATAAATACTTTCCATATAATTCCATTCCACAATCAGAATACTAGTACATCTGACACTGTCCCGAAATTGTAAAACCGTTAGGTCTGTTTTTCATACAATAAACAGGCATATTAGAGAGTGGTCGAATATCCATCTTTGTCAACAAAAAAGCTATCTCTTTACCAAATGCCAGACAATATGGTGGCTATATTAAAACTCAGGGTGAAACGCAACTGTCATGTTGCCGCGATCAAATTGCGCCATTTTTTCTTTTACTCTCTGCAGGTTCTACAAAGGTCACCTATCGTAGAAATGTAAGACGTTGCTACACAAAAAGCATGACGTATGCTAATCATATTCCGCGTTGCTAGAGGGAGAGAGATATCTAAAAATACATATATATCATGCTGCATTTGTTCATAGTTACATAAAATAGTTGCATAGAATGTCCTGATTTGATTATTGAGAAAGAACTTCGCAAACAATGCTAGCAAAGCAATGATCTGATTTTTACCGTTGTCATTACTGAGAAAATCTGATTTTTTCCATGAAATCTAATTTCGTTGTATTTATACGTAATCCTTTGTTGATCTAGTCATTCATTGTTACGGCTATGTAAAATCTTTGATTAACCAACTTACCTTTAAAATGTATTATTTCATATAGAATGGAATCAACATCTTAAAGGGTAGCTACGCTTAAAATAAATTGTACCAGCTTTTTTCTAATTTTAAAGACAACGTTGTTTACATGTTTGCTTGTGATTAAATTACGGGTTGCAATATGAGAAACTTTAGCTGCTTGCTGTATGTCCATTGACCGAATAGGTGTCAAAAACAGACCTTTGTCTGAATCCAAGTTCTGTTCACATAGTTGGATTAAATCTACCTCAATGTTAAATGGCCTTGATCCCAATTGATTCAGCTTTGTTTTTGTGTGTTGCTTTACAATTCAAAATTGATCGTTATGACAATCAATCTAGGAAGAGAAAATCTTGCTTTCTTTTATTACTTCATAAAAAGGGATCGATTATTTTAAGGCAAGAGTGAACTTCTGTGAATGGATGTTCATTCACTCATTACGATGATAGAAAATTTGTAGGAAATTGTTTTTGTAGGTTCGAAATAGTATTGCAATCATTCGGTGTCATCAGAATATTACTGCTCGATAGAATAACTGGAAAATTCGATTTCTTTTTTAGAAAACTTGGTCTGGATTTTAAAAAAAAAAGAATGTATCAAAATTATTTAAAAAATGCAATATGGTGACCAACTAAATAAGTATGTTCATATCAGAATGCTTTGATCTGATCGCCTATACCTATCGTAAACATTGCCGTCGTTATACCATTTATTATCAGACGTGAGTCTGTATATTAAAATTGGTATATAGTAGGGTTATGAGAACCCTATTCTAGAAGTTTGGGGAAGGAGGTTTGCAGACGTTTTTCTATAGTTTGAAGGGTGCTGAACCTCTGGGAAATGTGGGAACTTTGTAAAATTAGTTCAGGGGTAATTTGAAATCAAGTCAAATTATGTTTAATGTACACCAATGTGTTTGTCTCATTATAAGGATTAAAAATGTATTGTTTGTCTAGGTTCCGCCTTCTAACAGTTACAGCCCTATTAAGGATCAAGGTTATTCAAATTATTCTTTATAAAAAAAAAAACATTACCTACACTAATTGTGCTCTCAATTAGTATATTGTGTCTATAGAAATCGATAAAAAAATCCTCATTGAATATAATTTACATGTGTCAATTCTGTTTGCCTGAAAAAGGGTTCATCTTCTAAATAAACAAAGAAACAGACAAATAAATAAACCAAATTAAAAACAAAATATCAATGTCTTACATTTGCTGACTTAAAAAAATAGGAATGAAGAGGTACATGCAAACCATATATACGTCATGAGGATTCTTGTCTATAATTATTTATCTCTTATTTATCTCATGAGGATTATTGTCTACAATTATTTATTTATGTCTTATTTCATGGAAACAAATTATCAGACCCGTTGATATTTTCTCCGTCCTTAGATAATATGTTTCGAACCTCCGGGATTATGTCATGAACCCCAAGATAATATCTCAGACCTCGGAGATAATAATAGATTATCTCCACAGGTAGACAAGTTATCCCCGAAGACTCGCGATATTTCGCGAAGTTCCGTGAGTGGTTTTCATCATGTCTTCTTGACGGTGCAGTATTGTCATTATCATAGTTTCTTGGCAATTTCTTGATGTCTGTTGTCCCCAGACATATTGTATAATTTAGTAATATATTCTAGTCTTCAGATGATTGCACATTTTTCAGAAAATTCTTTTTATATTATTAATCAACAAAGATTATGTACTTTGGTTAAATTAAGCTATCGCTCCTATTGTTTTATTCATGTACAGTGTATTTTTTTCAATATACCTTAACCAGTCACGATTCTCAATTCTAATATTTCTGTACTGCTTTGCATTTTGTCTCTTCGAATGTTGCATGGTGAAACGATAGATTTCCCACGCGATATGCAAGTAGTGAAAAGAACACTCGTTTCGTCTGAGCTCAAATGGTGCATTAGATTGGCTGAAAATAACCTTTAAAATATCAACATTCTATAAAAAATAAAGCTGTGGCTCTAACTAAAACGTTATGTGAGGGTTATAAGGCCAAGTTAATTTCATATATTTCCAAGTTGAATTATATTACATTGTAGTCAATAGCAGTGGCGTCGGAAGGATGAAAATGGGCACTGCAAAAACAAAATGGGGGATATAGAGGGGATTGTGGAATTTAGGGGGCGGATCCCCTCTATCATCCACTTCCGCCGCTTTATGGTTTCACCTTATAAATGCACATTCTGTATGTATTATAAACATATCAATCTATGATATGATATGATATAGTAGGGGTGAAAATTGCAGTATCATTCGCGAAGTTTGGGGAAGCGGGTTTGAAGGTGTGTTTCTTTGTACTTTCAATGATGATGAACAAGGATGATGCCCACGGTATTTGCTTAAAATTTTAACCAGCATGTACAAACAGGGAAGAGCCCAACGTTGGGTAGATTTTTACCCATTTGTGTGGTAATATAGCAAATGATTGGGCACATTTCACCCAACAGTGGGCAAAATTTGCCCAATAATATGCTACAATAATTTACATTACCCAATAAATGGAACAAATTCACGCAACGTTGGGCTATTCACCAATTATCCCATATGTTGGTTAAGTTTTAATTGCATTCACGTACAAAGACGGCAACTTTTTGGGAAGACCACAACGTAAGTCGGTGCATCAAGTTTGCAAGAGTAATTCCAATATTGTTGTCATGGCAACTATATAAATGCAGAAGTGTGCAGATTCCATAGTTGCACTGCAACCTACTCAAACCAGTGCAACATGACATTCTCTGCAAAACTGGTTATGAATGACTTGGCAACGATTTCAATCGGTTAAAATTAGTTTCAAGTGCACCTTTGAAACCACGTGCATCTTAATAGAAATACGGCTCCATGTTTTCAATCTAAGTGTTGAGAGCTATTCAAATGTGATTAAAAATACAGAAGTCGGAAGAAAGGATTTTGTTTTTATATTAGTCTTTATTATTATACATATTTTTTTTTCATTTTATCAGTCATATACACAGTTACGGATATTTTAAATCGATTTGAAATAATTGTCAGTAGGCCAAAGGACCAAACATAGGCAATTGCCTATGGTTGAGCATACAATACACACAAAATTAGATCTTTTACAAACTGCTTTCATGAATTTTACTAAAAGAGTTTCCTCCAAAAACGTGTTATAAAAATACAATTTAGAATTCGAGTTGAAGACATGTATTTAAAAAATGCTGGCAAAAACAATCAATTTTAGAGCAAGGAAATGACTTAGCATACAATCTTGCCATTGAATTGTAAATGAATACCACTCATGGTGCTTTAGTTTAATTCCAAGACGTTCACTTGTCCAAGCAATAATGGTGGTACCCAGAGGCTCTGTGACGAATACATATGATCGATTTTATATAATCTTTGTACGGGACTTATTATTTGGGCGATTCTGATATCTGTGAGTATTCGAGTGTTTAGGTTTTCTATCGGCTTTGTTCCTTTATTTTTCTTTCATCCGTTAACAAATATTCCTAATTTAAAATAATAAAAGTATCACTGAGATGCAATGAAAGATGTTGATATTTAGATAAAATCTTACAGTATTAATTTGCTCACAGTTCTTGCTCAGAGCTTGGTCGTATACTTTAATACCTTAAATATATTGCCTTAACCAAAGATCACCCTGGACATTATATATACCTTATCATCCATAATTTATAACCAAGGTTAACTTTTCACATTATTTTCACACTTGAACATTTACAACCACCTACGTTCCCCTATCCCTCTTTAAGATGCGGTCATAACCTCGCCAATGTTGGCAAGACACACCCTACAACAACATTTCAGCGTTTAAATGTATTATGCTTTCCTTACACGAACTGCAGATAGACATATTGTCTCCTCTGATTTCTGCGTACTAATAAGATCCCTGTTGACCAGAAATTATGTAGGTTTATATTGTTTAAACGCCTTTCCTTCTAACACTTTAGCTGCTGCTCTGATGACAGTATATCGTGATATTGTGCAAATTTATATTGATAAGTAAGGATATCATAAGTCACCACTTTTTGTGACCTTATAAAAGTCTGTAAAGAAAGACAACATTAATGTATGGAATTCTTGGAAGTTGGAAAGGGACAAACTATGTTAATCAAAACAATGATTTGATGAAACTCTGCTTTAAAGATATTTACATATATTCAATTTTAAATCTTAATTAGACGATTGCATGACAGATTAGCTGAGTTAAAAGTTCAAGAATTCAATATTGTGAAATATAAAACGGGTTTCAGGTACATTATCAAGACATAAAACAAAAACAAAAACGAACATTAATAATGGAAACAGTAGTCCTGATTAATCTGGAAGATGCCTTCAGCAATAATAACTCGCACACCGACAAGAAACAAATAAGTGCCTTGCTTGACACATCCGGGCTCGACACTGGGAACAAGTATGGCGCTCCTCCGGGCGCTCTCATCCAGCAATTTGTTTTTGTCGCGTTATCTTCAAGACAGAACGACTGACAGAAACACGTCTTCATGCATATTGGTCGGTGACTCGCGGATACACAAATACGAATGAGTTGTACACGACCCGTATATACACACGTTGTGATAATGCAAAGAATATTATTGGCCCAAGGGCTATGTTAAGCTATTTCATTTAGAAGCGTTAGAATTGTCGCAATTAAGATGCCGTTTGTAGAGGCAATGTTTTTATTAGAAAATTAAATTGACTTATTGCAACTAATCTGTATGTTAGTCTAAAGTGTTGAATGATTTAATATCAGGGTTTACCTGTGAAAAATACGCTTATATTGAGCGCGGAATTGAGTATAGATTCATGGTTGAATATAGTGCATTGGCGCCTCGTCCATTATTCTTTGGCTGACAGTAGTAATATTAAACACAAATTCGCACACAGGTCGTGCCTGATCCTGTATATTTTACTTTTAATCTACTTTATAAGATTTCATGGCATGAACTCTGGGAAAAGTGAGATTTAAACTGTCATATCTACTTCTTACTCTACTACTTTTATTGAACAAATGTATCAAGTCAGAATGGTTGGCAATACTGAAATCTGAATATGTAGTTCTACTTTACAGCGGAGTACATCTTCAGATTAGTGTGGTGCTTTTAGAGGGAGAGAAATTTGACCAATGTCTGTCAGTATACATTTTGCCTCTTCCAATTTAATCGAAATTGACCCGATTTTATTTGCAGCAGTGTGACAAACTGAGATGAGAATATGTTATATTGAAGACATTACAATTGATATTGATAGTCTTTTAATTTCAAATCCGTTTAAAACATGCTTGGGTTTTTATTAGAATATCTCATACATGAAATTTCTTTTTTAGTATCAAGATTATTTTGTAATGTTTGGTAATACACGAGTATACCTGAAGAAATGCATTTGTGTGCACCATCAGATATGAAATATCATTGTGAACGATTAACACATTTATTAGTTATCGTTTAGTCATGTTTTCATTTAACTGCGTGTTTAGTAATACCTAAAACCCGTTTTAAAACATAGTGGGCTCCCATCTTTATCAAAAAGGTGTGTAGGTGCAGCAAATTCTTTAGTTTTCTACAAAACCTTAAAACGTTTATCATCAGTTTGGTGGTCAAGTAAATTTCTCGTATTAAAGTTTTTTAACAGATTTGGATTTTGTAATCATAAAATCCCTCAAATTGCAAGTGGCACAACTTTATCGAGATGTTCATAGGCAGAGAGGCAGGAAAACATTTTCCAGAACCACATGAAAGAGAAGAGTCTTAAAGGTCCCAGGAAATGAGATGATAAACCTATTCCAAATCTTTATGGGACATTCCATTCCAATAAATAGGGCCAGAAAAAAGAACACACTACCAATGACATCATTAGTGAAACTATTGATTTTCAGTCAGTGTCATGAACAGATTCACACCAGTCACCTGGAATTTTCTATACTCTCTGAAAAATCAATATATAATTTCACTAATGATGTCATCACCAACCCAAATATTGAATGCTTTTCTAGTCCCTCCTTGTAGACTTGACACAAACCACATCAATTCTATTTGCATTTCCTGGGACCTTTAACAATCCTACAGCAGTTTACTAAAATATAGACAGTAACCATAACCCTCGTCCTCTCAAGGAGGGGGCATCACGGTGGGTTTCCTCCAGTTGTATAAAAACGTTAAACGATAGCACTTAAAGCGTCTGCAGGCTGATTAAAAAAGAAGTTTACTCATTTTCATTGTGGTTTTGTAACAAAATTATAAAGAATCCACTGGAAACTATAATATCCTTGAAAAAAAAGCAGTTTCTGAACGTCTTAATAAAAAAAGAATTTTTAAACTTCATTTTGCAAATAAATGTTGCAAAATAGTACTGATAGACGCTATTATTGATAAGACCTAAATAGAAATTAGTGCAAGATGTCCAAATGTTTACAGCTCCTTCCAATGACATAATAGGTTATGGTGGATTCTGTTGTGTTTGTTTTACAAAACTACAACGAAATTGAGTAAACTTCATTTTGAAGCAGCCCGTAAGTGATTGTACGCCATTAAAGGTCCCAGGAAATGCAAATAGAATTGATGTGGTTTGTGTTAAGTCTACAAGGAGGGGCGAGAAAGCATTCAGTATTTGGGTTGGGGATGACATCATTAGTGACTATTGATTTTTCAGAGAGTAATAGAAAATTCCAGGTGACTGGTGTGAATCTATTCATGGCACTGACTGAAAATCAATAGTTTCACTAAAGATGTCACTGGTAGTATATTCTTTTTTGTGGCCCTGTTTATTGGAATGGAATGCCCACGTAAAGATTTGGACTAGGTTTATCATCTCATTTCCTGGGACCTTTAAGTGAAGCGGGGGTAGGGTATCCGGTTAAAGTCATGTGGGGAGGGGTACGACACTTCATTAAAACACTCGCGTTAACACGCATACACACAATAACACGTATACTCACTAGAAATAAATTGGTCGATAGGTGTTCAGCATCTGTCTCTATATGCCATTGGGTTGAGTTTAAAGAGACACTGGCGGATTTTGTGCTACTACAAAAATCCTTAAATTGGACTTGATTGGTTATAGAACATCTGCCAAGAACGTTTCAGAGCTTTATAGGTTGAGTAGATAAGATATAAATTTTGAAATTATTTGTTTCCCTTATCGATCCTACATCACATCATAAACATTTTAGGCTTATTTAATTCTGATGTGATTTGATACATTGGTATGCATTATGAATATGCTAAAACCTTGGTTTCCTTTAAAATATCATGCATGCAAGTCAAATAACAATAAGCAATGGCGTAGTCAAAATAACCAACAGAGGGCCAGACCCAGACCCTCAATATATCGACAACACTTTAAATTTATTGTTTAGTAAGCATGGATAAAACACTTATCACTAAGCTAATTTTTTGTAAAGTTTGGCCAAAAAATTGGGGCACACTTTTCTGCAAATGTCCTCGTGTCCCTTTAAGAAGCAGTCTCCATCATTGACATTTATCGTTTGTATATTGCATAAATTCTCAAGTCTGTATACGGAAAGAGATTTGGAAGCGCATTAGCTATTTTTAATTATGGAATGTCGACAAATTCAGATTTACATTATTGGTTATTATTTTTTTCTAAAATATGTTGTTTTACTTCCACAAATGCTTTGTAAATTTAATATTAAATGAGGAACTCCATGGAATAATTAAAATGTTGTCATTTGAATCACTTGGTAGATTTTGAGCCGATACTATTAACAACAGAGTAAAGAAATAACAATTGTAGAGAATATCATCAAAATATGTTTTGTATATGTCTTACTTTGTATGTACGCTTTAGAACCATAATAAATTCAAGCAATTCATACAAAATTAACAGGAAAATTCTGGGTCATTGCATAACACTTTAAAGTGAATCTGATCATTTTGAGTAAATAATTCATTACCAACAACCATGCACCTGCGATACACCGATAGGTATTTAAAATATTTATTTAGTACATTCTCATCTTTATTTAGGAACTTGTTAATGTTTAAATTTTATGTAAGATACTTACGTGCAAATGCTTCCGAATTCTTCCAGATAGTTTGGGTACTGTTTGCCACATTGACGTCCCTGTTACACCGTTGCGTATGACGTACACACCTCCACCCACGCGCGCACGCACGCACGCACGCACACACACACTCGCACACACACACACACACACACACACATACACACACACTTTGTATCATCTATACTTTCAAGGACATTAAGAGAACCGCGTTTTTGGTCTTAAAGGTAGCACCGAATATTGATGTTTATACTCAAGGGAAGGACGATTGTTTCGATAGAAGAACTTCTTTTTTTTTTGGTCCTCGAAACTTATATAGTGTGCCAAGTGCACACACACCAAGCCCAAAAATACACCGACAAACGGCGTACACGCCCCGCAACACGCCAACACAGCGCACTACAGACAAGCACAAATAAGTTGAATATGTTGTGTGAATATAAAGGTATTTCGGGTATTGTTGAAACCCCAAAACACAAAAGGAGAGGCACCTTTAAGTTACTACTACAGATGTTCCATCTAATTTCACTTTCTGGCACTTTTATTGCTGTGGCAAATTCACTGAATGCACTTGATCCCATGATTTTAAGCTGCATAAAATCCACTGAATAGAAAATGAACAAAATCTGAAATATATTCTAAAATATATATAAACCATATTGAATGCGCCATGTATGCAACAAGCAACTGGCAACAGGGTGGTAGGTACTCATACATACATATATTTTGTGTAATCCAATGAATGAGAAGATTTGCAGGCGTGTTTAACCGAGGTCTTTTGGGTCAGAATGAAATACGTGACGTGCACATGGTGCCAAACAAGGATATTGACCGGACAGCAATGCAATACCTTGTGAATATCGTACGTTACTCCATGCTGTTTAAATGATTTTGAGTGTTAGTTTGCAGTCCATCTAACTGGTTGATTTTGGAAAAAAAAATTAATCTGATGTAATTACATTATTTAACTTTACTGATCGAGTTCGAATTATATTTCAACTGATCTATGAACTTTAAAGCGGGCACTGGCACATTTCACAAAATATAAATTCTTCAATTTGCTCTCAAATGATAGTCTAGGCCATTGGAAGAACAGAGATATTATTTGTAAACCCCCCCCCCCCCCCCCCCACCAACATAAAAATAACATACCCCAAAACAGATAGGGACGTTGTTATGGAGGATAAAAGACATCCATGGTAATGGTGTTTATTTGGCTAACTTTTAAGTGTTCCATAAACTTTAAGTCAACAAGTGTGTATATTACATGCAATATTTGAATCGTATCACTCGATATTAAAACCACAAAAGTTATAGACCGGTCAAAACAGGTGCATAGCGTGGGAAACAGCATACGGCATGCGTGTTTCTTGTGTTTTTAAAACGCCATTTTCGTCGTTGCTGAATTTCGCGGTCGCCGGCGACGTTAAAATTTACAAACACGCGTTTGTGTACCCATAAGAAGCTGATTTGGTCTTAATCATTCGGGTGAGGGCTTTTGTATAAAAGCTTTTACAACCATGCAAAATTATCGAGTTTGAAGAAATTTGAGGGGGCCTATTTTCAACGGGCCAGTGTCTTTTTAAGTTATATAACTTATGGATGGCTGACATATTGAAACCCTTCAAACAAAGTATGTCTACAGCATTTGATAATAAGTGTATAGTTTGGCAGCATGATTATGATATGTGATTGTGAGAATTTTGTTAGTAAACCCCTTGGGCATTACCGGGTGTTGAAAGTAATTTAGTTCGCGGGCGTACCCCCCCCAAAAAAAGTTCCAGGCTCCATGGACGACAACGGAACAAAAGCGTTGAAACAATGTGGCGTGAGAAGTCAACTGAATCAGAGTGCCCTATTCTTTACCGTTGTGGCCGGAAGTGGTCGAGTCGTAACGGGCCTACCCGCGTGGAGGGGGCAAATTTCCCAGTTTTGGGGAAATTTTCCCTCTCAGGGAGGTCAAAAGGCCAATTTTTCCCGGTAGAGGAGCTTAAAAAACGGCTGATTAGCATGATTTTGCCAATTTTTTCACGGTCAAGTCGTCGGGGGGGGCAACCTGCCCCCATTGCCCCTCCCCCCGCCTGTTTCGCCACTGGGGCCGGAAGATGAGTACGCCAGACTATAATTACTCCTACATAGATCTAACGCGATCTGGTATACACGTTGTATGACTGTAATTAGTCAATCAGAACATGGTAAGAAACCTTACCATAACAAGGACAAAAAAAGAATGTCTTATTGGGTTGCTGATGGATGGTATCATGTATAGTATGTATGAGCCAAGCAGATATTAGTAAAATAGATAGTCGACTTCATGAAGTTAAGCGGTAATAATATGGCTTAAGAAATTCTGTTACAGGAATCGTTGCTTAGCTGTTACAAATTATCCAATGCATACCCAATGATGATCATCAACGGCATAGTCAAAATTCCCGACAGACCCCTCAATGTATCGAACAACATTCTTTAAATTGGTGTTTGAACGCATATTTAAGACACATGTTAAATCTGTAACACCTTCAGCTTCTCCACGGACCAATATGGACAACATATGGAAATATAGCGTTCATATGTCGTCTGCCATCGCCGGTTAGTGAAGGGATGATAACACGGAAAAAAAGATTGAAAATTCAAATATGCAAATCATAGTGGTCGTCGCTATCTGCTGAATGTGAGGGAAGAGTAGCCAACTCTGACAAGGCTTTTTGCCTCAGAGATTTCTAGTAGGATGGCTCGCCACTCAATTTCTAATCGGTTTTTTGTGTGCCACCTTATACATAACTGCTTTTCCACCTATTAATCACTGTGTGAAAAGCAAGCTCAAATCGATGTCTTAATTAGAAAATTATAACTTTATAATAAAATTCCGGATTGTTGCCGGAAGTTCTGTGGACACAGTATCATATGACTTGTTTATACAAGACATATACGTTGTACTACATCAAAACGAATTAAAATCAATTTCATCTCAAACTTTGGAAGTAAGTCATTTTAGGTGTAGTGTAGCGGTTGGACTGCAAAATTGTCAATCCTCCCTCGGACAACAAAAACGCAACCACTTCTATTCGAAAGATCGTAATAGAATAATTAAAAAAATGATGGTTGTTGTGGGTCAAAAAAACGTTTTGGTGGCAGGGGTGTTTTTTTGGGTCAAAAAATCACCGTTTTGGAGCTAAAAACTTAAGACTATCAGATTTTATTAATTTCTTAGCCAAACAAAATTTTAATATCAGCAATTACTATCCCATCTCTGACATTAAATATAGTTTCTGTTTATACAATATTATAAAGGGTTTCTAGAATTTTAGCCAAAAACCCTGTTTTCCTAAAAAAAAGCCTCCTTTATCAAATGTAACCAACACGAGTCTTACCTGAACCCTCTATGCAATGTATAAAAACCTAGATCTAATAACAAAAAGGATCCCATAAAAATAATGTGATGTAATATTTTACCTTAAAAAAATTAAACAAAAATAATAATTTCTCGTATTGCAGCCAAATTTCATTTTTCGGTGTTATTAGAAAATCATCCCTGTCCATCCAAATAGCAACCACAACCATCATTTTCTTAAATCTTCCTTGATATTATCGTCAAATTAAGGGGTTGTGTTTTGTTGTACGGGTGGGGGGGGTAACCTCAAACTAGAGCCTTTTCAAGGCTCGGGCCTCCGGCTAGAGATATTCTTTAGTTCTAGTTGACTAGTTTTCTAATACGCACATTAAAATATATTTCGAAATCTCCTGATACCAGCCTTAAAGTGAGAAAGTAAGAAAACACCGGCAATTTATAGAATACCCCTTCATTGTTCAGCTGTTGTGATCATTCTACTCCAAATTAATAAATCATGTATGAAGCTTGGTTCAAAGCATACTTGTGAAGCAGCATGTTAATATGCGGAAGATGCTATTGGCAGACATTTATAGATGGCAAAGAATCGCCTTAATCGGTCAATGTCACATTTGACCCAAAATGTTGTACAGGTCAAATGGTAAAGGTTTAACATGCTGTTATCAATTCGCATGGGTGCAGGTTTGGAAAAATGTTAACGGCAGTAATTCGTACAAGAGTACCCGACTCCAATAAATGCAGATTAAGTTCATTTTCATGAAATGAACTCTAACCCGTTTATTTAATGCTTCGATTGGGTGGGCGTCATTTTGCGAGCCATATTTGGTGATCGAAGCCACCCTTCTTTGCCAGAATGCTGTATATTTTGACAAATGGGATTATTAAGTTCAAGTTGGGAGACACTTTTCAAATTTTATGATGCATTCACACAACAGGGGATTGTAGGTCAACTAGACCATTAAGATTATTGGTAGTAGAAGATGGTGGGATTATGGAAAACAGGTCTTCATGGCATGTTTATCATTAGGTAGTCGACAGAAGTGTGAGAGGTCAAAGTTAGTTAACATGTCGCGTCGTTTTTTGGCATCCACTATGAAATTGGCTCGATATTGTCATCAGTGCTCTTGTATGACAACAATCAAATATCTTAGAAGGAACTCGTAGTTGGAATGCTCAAGAAGACATTGGAAGGACATTTCCAGAAGATTTGGTCTCTCTCATTTTCTTTTGTTAGACCATGGTTTTGGTTTCGAATATTGGAAGGCCCTTACCAATGTATTAGTATCTAGTATATAAAGTGAAATTAGCCAACTACACGTCGTTATGATGATTAGAATTTTCTGTCGTGCTACGACAGAAAATCAAAAGCACGGTTTCCTTAAGGAATGATTTCGATAGCAGCAAAAACATAGTTTTTTGTTGCTTTTTGATGTTTGTCCAATAAACCCTCGAAACGTTTTCGGTAGGAGTTCTACAATCGATCAAGTTTATTTAAATGAGGACTGAGAATATTCGTATCCTCAAAAAATCTCCTCGCTATCCCTTAAGTCTATACATCACAATCCACGTTTAGGCATACAGTTGGCCATAGGTAAATGATGCAATTGTCGGATAATAGCTGGTATTCAAAAATAGAAAAAATATAGATAAACGTCTATGAGCTACACGGTAATAATTTAAAAAAAAGAAAATCGGTTTGCCTATGGTTTTGAAGCGATTGAAAATGCAATTTTCGGGGGTTTAAGGAGATTTTTTTTGTTTGCTGGTTTGTTGTTCGTGTTTTGTGTTATTTGTTTCAATAAGAACTACCGTGTGATACATGTAGTCGAGTGCCATTATTGATAAATATCGCAAATCGTTTATATAATGCTACACGACTTTGCCCTGTTTCAATAAAATTTTTGACCGCTGACAAACTCATTAGTTACTTTTGTGAGATTTTGTTACAGCTGAGGGACCGTCGCTTTTAGTCCCAGTCTTGCAACACTAATGATAATCTTATAACGTTATCCGTGTACCGATAGGCCTGCTGTCGTTTGTGTAATTAGTGTAAAACGCGAAAGCGGAAGCGAAAGCGCTAGTGAATTCGGCAGCCTCAACGGAATAAACTGCACGTGATGCTGCACTTTATTCCGTTAAGGCTGCCGAATTCACTAGCGCTTTCACTTTCGCGTTTTACACTAAGCCGTGTAATTCAAAGTTTAATAGTGCAAACTTGCATAGATTGGAACTGTGATGCTTTCATGTCACATCATTAATCAGTAATGGAAGTTGGAGAATCATATTTTTTTTTTCATATTAGTGACCAAACCATGTGACCTCAATTTAGGACGAATTTTATACATGATAATTCCCCGAGAATTTAGCCTAACAATATTTCAGTGCAACCCGTAGTTGAGGATGCGGGAGATGATTCAAGGGTAGTCTTTTCAACTGATGATCAGAATATCAAGGAAAATAACTACATAAACCGTAAAATGGTTAGCAGTATTTAAAAAAGCAAATAAAAACACTGAAAAAGTTGTGTCTTGGGTTTTATCACAAAATTTGTTCAGCTCATGCTATTTGTTAAAATACTGATCTTAATGGAATACTTCTTTAATTAATTATAAGATAAATAAAGCTAAGGACTTTAACTATGTTGTAGAGTAATATTTTGTTTATATTAAGAGAAAGATGGCACATACATAATATTCTTAATGAGTTGTCAATTAAATAACGAATCCCTTATTAAAGAGTGCTGTCTTAGGAATATTTTAATGTATTTTACTGCGCAGTTTCTTAAAGGGGGATGACCCGATTTAAGTATAATAAAGTTTTCGTCCTAATAGAATGGTCTTCACCCCAAAACCTCATCTGTAAAGTTTCGCGCCGATATTTCAACCCGTTTTGAAGCGAGAGCTAAAGACGTGATTTTGTAATCCCCATAGAGAACTGTGTAAAATCAAAATTGGTCGACCAAAATGGGGCATATTTTCGCTCATAACATCCAAACCAAACATCCTTTAGCCCTAAGATTTCACAGGGTAAATGAAAAAAAAATAGTAGCTTTCTTCTGATACCAAAATTTTGACCACTTCTGGAAAATCTGGAGTCCCTGGGGACGAGGCTATTAGGGATCGGACCATGGACCTTTAAAAGTTCAAATGCATTAAAGGCTGACTCAGAGATTTCGATATATAATTTTGTATTAATTAAAAATAGTCAACTGAAACTATTAGTAAATCTTTACTGAAGTAAAGATAGTTACCTAAAATGCTTAATTCCAAATGCAGTATAAGAGTGCTATAGGATACTATGTGTAACAAAATTTTGGATCCGGAATTTTCTAATAAAGTTGTGATTTTCTATATGAAAGACTTCGATTTGAGCTTAGCTATTTCACACAGTGATTAGTATATGGACAAAAAGCATTATGTAAAAAAACACGATTTGTTTGAAAATTGAGGGCGCCTTCCTCGGAAAATCTCTGTCAGCCTTTAACGTTTGATTATTTGCAACAAATAAATACTCGCCAATACCCTTAACATCTGACTCTTGAAAATAACGTCTTTCCGAAAGTTCACAGCGAATGGTGGTTTGTTACTCGCAGGACTTGTTATTTTAACCTGCAATGTTTCGAGACCTAGTTGCATGAACGCTAAAAAACCCACGTTTAAGGATGTAAGACGGATGGCTGATACAGGAATTAGAGTAAGTAGCCGTACAAGCATGTCGTCACTACGAATAGATTAGTCTTCGGGGAAAATTTTAAAGGAAAAAAGCCCACGTCCCACTGGTGGATTGAACACAGCGACTTTGTTTATCAAACTTAATCATCCGTTAGATTTGACATGTTAACGACTTTGTTAAGTAGAGTAGAGGATTTTGAGAGGATCTTATGTGGTAAACACGAATCTAGCAAAATATTTTGAAGGGAATTATAAACACACTCGAAGATTAACGTTGCTATAATAGAGATTTAAAGTGTAATTGAAATAGATTTAATTAACATGTTAAATGAGAAAATGTGATTATCGTTGATGTTCTTGGAAAATTTAAGGAGAAATAAAAAAGTTTCATATAATATGGTTCTAACAATTTAAATAAATATTCATACCTTTTAGATATTGTGTGAACACTCAAAATAGACAGCACCTTGTCAGTTTGAAGATGAGTTTGCAGTGTTTACTTTTACCGCATGTAATTCCCATTTGCCCGCGCCTTTCCATTTTTGTTGGCATTGAAGTATGTGCCATGTGCAGTTTATCTGCTGCAGTTTCCAGAAACCTCACACCTTTTAACACCACATACCGAGGCAACCAGCTCTAGGGTGTGTGAAATAACATGGAAGGTCTTAACTCTCTGCTGGAGGAGATCAACGCGAGTAAGAACGAATGCTACATTTTTTCCTGCTCTCAAAATATTTCAACATTATCTACAGCTTTAATCAAATTGTACCTTCGAGTTTTTATATTGAATCATATAATGTTGAAATTTATTCGAACGCAGTTTCAAAAACAATTTCAAATAAACGGAATTGTGTTTTGAAATAATGTAAAGAACGTTGCCTTCAACGTATTTATATATACCTAACGTCCATTAACTACAAAAAAAAAAAAAAATCACGGAGCGATCCCGTCTTGAGTTAGGGAGAAGTACCCCTAGTCGAACAAGGGGAAGGGAGAAAAAAGGCTACCTCCTTTTTTGCAGTGATTCTCAGGTTTTTCACTCTAGGAACGTTAGGGGCTATATAGGTGAAAGGTTTGACAACAAGGCTGGAAATGTGATGTAGTTTAATACAATGATTCACCAAAGAACATCAGACCCAGTGTACAACAAAACCAATTTTGTTATTTTTTTATTATTATTCAGATATCCATTCCCAGTAAATTGGTATTGATATTTATGGTTATGTAAACAAGCGATCCAAGAGACACGTTGTCGTTATAGTATGCCTTTGCTTGTTTATGGCCTTGAAGGTAAGGTATTTTAAATGTGTCTGCTCTTTAGGAGACAGCACACTGTGTTTTAGTAAAGCTGTGAGTATAACGATAAAACGTGACGAGAACGGCACTCCTGGACAGACTTCCAATCTCATCTCAAAATTGCATATCAGAACTTCAATCACAATTTTGGAAATGAAACTAGCGCTTCAAAAGCAATGAATCGGAAAGTCTGTATTGCATATTTGAGAAATGATATATTAGGGGTTGAAAACATGTCTTTCAAAAGAATTTCAAAACCAAAACAATATCGACCAGAGCATTGAAACTTGGGTTTTCGGTTTTGCATTGGAATAAAATAGTACCGCTAAATCAACTCAAATTCTTGAAGAAATTTGTTCGGCTATAGACCCTATGCAATAGACAGCCACGCTATATGCAAAAGAGCCACATTGTATGAGTACAATACATTCACCTGTTATTGAATTCCATAGATGCCTAAATTGTACAGGTGATATACGCTTGATATATCTACCGTAGGGCAGTGCAGATCTTAATATGTTAATTGGAATAGGATCAGTTAAGAACACTTTGGATAAATACCCAGCCCTACTTGAATTAATTAATTGAATTAACTCTACTAGCTTTGGTTAACATGCCGCAGGACTCCTATAAACGTTTTAACATGACAAACTATTAACAAAATCACATGTGCAATTAGACTGGTTGACTGTCGAAATGTTTGCACAAGGTTTATGTTTTCACAAATTTGTTGTCCATCCATTGTGACTTTGTCAGTGACGGAACACTTCACTATTGAGCAGTCAATAACATATTTTAATCAAATATATGACTGGGACATTAAGGTGTGGTATAAGTATTCGATATATTAAAGGCCGACTCAGAGATTTGGAAATTTATTTTTTTAATTAAAAATAATCAACTAGAAGTGAAGATAGATACCTAAATTGCTCAATTCCAAAGTTGAAATGAAACTGATTTCTCGTTTTATGCAGTAAACATGTGTGTGTAGTATAGCAGTACCAAAGGATACGGTGTATAAAAAATATCCGGAACCGGAATTTTATTACAAATTTGTGTACAAACATTAGCACTAATAACAGTTTAAAAAATAATTGGTCTTAACGACATGTTCTTTTCAATTTTCCCGCGGATCAATGTACGTTCGATTGGGTACAGTCTTGAGAAGGTCTCAACCTTTGTCGTATAAACCATGCTCAGATTGACTGTAAAGTCTGACCAGAGAAGAGAATGGCGATACGTTATTCTCATAAACGTTCGATTCCAAATATCTTTTGGGATTGAACGTTTCCCTCTATGTCGAAAACTCCTGCTTACTGAAACGAATGATGCACTGAGACCGTGAATCTACTTAGATTATAGACAAGTATTATTACATGCAAAAACGACGATATGTTAGAACATCTTCAGGAAATCGCTGAGTCGGTCTTTAATAGATATCAAGCCATCAAAGGTACGATGAGAGATTTCACATAACAGGTGCCCCAAAAATGTGAAAATTCTGATTTCTGTAATAATGTAAAGCTTTCTATCAAAAATGTTCCCAGCAAGTGAAAGGAGATTTCTTTGGTATAGGAATTGTGAAATTTTAATTTAATATAGGAGCAAATGCTAAATTCAGCCTATGTTTTATATTTAAATTAAGCAAATGAAAATCGACTTTTGTTTTCACTTTCAAGGCATTTTTTTATCCAAAGACAAGTTAGGAAATCTATTGGGGATCTTTTCTATATGAAACCACTAAATATGACACAATATATGGGTGCCCAAAATCACTCGTTGCCCCTTTAAACACTGTTTCGCTGTGTTGCTCTCACGCTTTTTAGACTGAATTTACAGATTGTTTGATAAGTAGATGTTGCGCACATGGAGGACTTAGGCTATATATTGTTGTATAATCGACCAATAGTCCTACTTCTTTGCATAATAGTTCGTAATTCAAGTGCTCTGAGAACTAACGTCTGAATCCGCAATACCTTAACAGTTTCACCTAAAACAGGTAGCCATGGTGAATTGAAAACGGGCTCGCGTCCAATATTTATATTCACAATGCAGACGGCTCCTTTTAGAGCAGCATCCTGTCATCAACAATGCGAGCGATTGAACGCGGCCAGCGAGAATACGAATTCAGATCATTGGAATTTATTCAAATATTTTTTTTAATTCACCACCAAATATGTGGTAGACATATGGTCAGTAAAATACAGACGTCTTGCTCCGTAAACATGTTAAACCAAGAACACGAACCAATCTTTCGCACGATCTTCTTTAATAGAGACAGTCATATGCTGATTAGAGCAAATAGAGCAAAGACGTGAACCTCCTGAATTTCATAAAGTCACAATGGCTAGTGAAGGAGACAGTTTTTAGTACATTTGTGTCTGGAAATGAAAAAGAAAGAATAATTAGAATACAAAATAGGACGACTTGTCGCCATTCACAACTCACAATACATAGCAATTACTAAACTCTGAATTAAATATTAATTTATGCCATTAAAACATGAATTTCATTGTGCCCCTTTGTAAGTAATTATGTGTCGTGCCGTCGACGGGTTGCTATAGTGGGTTAGTTAGTTTATTAATAATAGACCAAGCCCAGAAGTCATACTACTTATTTGAAATAAAACGGCGCAAGGCATTACAAATTCAAAATGTCTTCAATTTGTGTGTACATTGTGACCTTCAGATACCGTTAAACCACCCATTCCTGTCTGACCCTAGGATTAAAACGGCCTAGAGGGGTGACAATAAACTAATATATATATTGCGTTTAAATTCCGTTTATAATAACAAATAAAGTGTATTATAATTGTATGATGCAAATTTATTCCAAATTGTTGAAATTTTGTCATACGGGCTGTCTCTAAGAAGATTTATTTCTAGACATCCCGTAGTCCAACTCATTAAAAACCTATGATATTACTCCCGGTTTCCACATAACGTTTGATATATAGTCTTATATATATATTATATATATATATATATATATATATATATATATATATATATATATATATATATATCTATATATATATCTATATATATATCTATATATATCATAGTATATAGCTCTATATCGTTCTCGATGAATTTTGAAAGAGGAGGTATTTGCGCATAATTTAAACTCTGTGTGAAGATATGTAAGGTGATTAAAAAAGTTTTTAAATTAGACAAAGAAGATAACGTATGTTGCAAATGCACTTTCCGCTTACTACAAGACAAACTTAAGTGTCACTTACGTTTGTTTTGCGTCAGTGTTTTTTCTTGTTTCAGTGCAAAAACCAACGTAAGTGGCACTTACGTTGGTCTTACATTACACATTTTTGCCCCTTTTCAGTGCAAGACCAACGTAAGTGCTGCACTTAAATTGTCTGGATGCCACACGGATTAAACTGACAATCGAGACCTTCAATGTGCAATTTAGAATGACACTATTTTGCTACCAGACCAGCTGAACAGGGATTTAAAATGTGATGTGGCACAGGTGATACCTCGATTACCCCTTTTCACTGAGATTTATTGTATTGTTTACTGTATTGTATTGAAGTTAATTTATGAAGCAGTTACTGCTCTGAATATAATCACTGCCGATGCATGTCGATTAAAGGTAAACAAACCTATTCGAATCACTCAAAGTATGCAAGTTGTATGGGACATGATCATGGGGCACACTATGAACACTCGTGGCGTCACATTAGCCGAATCTTCGCACTAGCCGTGATATTATTGGCAACATGGACGCGCCCATAAGTTGACTTTATCATCTTTGGTCTTCTAATAGCTCATTAATTTATCTTAATAATGTCATTGTTGGGAATCATTTTGATAAGATTTATCACATTATGTAGACCAAACTTAGTGTGGTTTATTTCCTTGAATGTTTACATTGTATGAAAATTCCCGAAATTAATATTCATTGTTTCTACTGAATACTAGCAGGTGGCAGCTGTCAGGAGCTGTGTGTAGTAGTTATGGGGAAAAAGACATTACTGCCGTCATTGTGCACCTGGTATGTTTTTTGACAGATGTTGAAAAGCGTACGATCAGTAACTCACATACCGCGACTCTTGTTTTCTATAGACATGTTTGAAGATATTGATCTAACATGTGCAAGGTGGATTAATACCTCAGCTGTGTGTAGTAGTTCCGGAGAATGGAATTGGGTTTATTATTAGCAACATCAGAACTATGTGCATTTTAAATATTCCAATTGTTTTCAAATAAGTACACGGAAGTGATTATGGTATTGATTTATTTCAGATTTTTTAAAAAAAAGAGTCTTTGTTGGATTCACTTGTTAGTCGTTAACGTTGGTCGAGTCATGTTGGAAATGCACCGATGAAAAGCATTTTGTCCTGTTATACCCGATTATTGTGACACCATGGATCACGCTTGTTTATGTTGATTTGAAATATCCGCGCATATTTACTAGAAAAAGAGAAAGCTCTATGCCAATGGCACGTTCTGCACCCCCCCCCCCCCCATTTTTGATAAATATCGATTATGTACAAAAGTAATAATTCTCAGCTAAGCATAACAATGATGCCCACTTTTCTCAAAACGGTTTTGTTAAGGGCTAATAATTGAAAGAGAGGCTGATAAAACTGAACTGTTGAAAATGGTGCAACGCAACCCACTTTGCAATAGTTTTTTATTCACTAGAGATACGTAAGGAAATTTGGTTGTTTACACTTGTCTACCTACTTATAAATTTTTCCATGCTTTGTTCTCTTTTTTAAACACGAATAAATACTTTTCCCGTGAATTTTAGTTCGCGTTGACCTAGGTATGCACGTGGATTCCCTTTATTTCTTTCTCTCCTCGATAACATTGAAAAATAAATGCAATTTCAAACTTCCACCCACAAAAATATCAAAGTGGATAAAGTCAGTTTTTTAAATGGAACTTCAAAATTGAACATTTAAGGGAGAATACATGGGAATTACATAACAAGGTTATTTGGTTTTACACAGCACACCTTTAAATCGCAGTCAAAATCAAACCATGGCAAAACAGCTTATTAATTATTTTAGATGTTTAACACTCGGGGCGATATGCAACACAAAGTGTAGCTATCACTACAATCTTAATAATAATAGGTTCTTTGTAAATTACAATGTTACTGCTTGTCGTCTGTCTCACCTATTAACCTGAAACCAACAAAAGCGAAAAATCATACTGTTTAAGTTTTCCCAAGACGGTTGCAACAAGTAAATGTTTCCAGATGCGTTGATTTATTTTTGTAGGGCATTCGCCATCCGTGATTTTGAGCTGTATACAGTCACCCTTCAACTGTTAATGGAAGCCAATTCCGAGGATTTCCAAGGTTTACGGAATATTTTTGAAATCATTTTGAAGAAATTGGACATTTTGAAAAGTTTCATAAAATAATATAAAACAAAATAAATTTTACCGGAAGTGGGGGAAATTTTTTTTAACAAATTTAACACTTTTATTTTTTTTATTTTTTTTATTTTTAAGGTATTTCTGCAAAATTGAAACAAAATCTATTACCATGTTACTTGTTTACACGAGGGAAATGTTTTTGACATTTACAAGTAGCATCATTGGTCCATACTTAACCTGTTGTTTTCACGGTCCGATTAATATGTCAAACCTGTAATTGAAAACAAAACCTTAATGTGCCTGTTTTGTAAAATGGATGAGTGGATGAGTGGTTGGGAAGTTCATGGCAAAATAGTAACTCAAACAGTCATATCTGATGATGCTTTAATTGAACACCAAAGGACCAAAAAATACATTGGCTTTTAGTAACTCAAAACTAAACAAAGTTCTTAGACAAATCTTCTGTGAAAATTTTGTAAAGAAGCTGATTTTAACTGGATTTTGGTAGGTATGGGTGTCAACATGTTAACCAAAAAAGTGAGTTAAATCGTAGGGGGTGGGGAATTGGTTTTTCGGGAGTCAAAGGTCATAACAGGGGTCAAATTTTGAAATTTGATCAATCATGTTGTAAAAGTATACCACGTTAATAGTTTAATCATAAGGATTCCTAAAAAGTGTATGTTTTGTCCTATCTGTGGCCGAAAGTTTTTTTTGAGTTTATAAGGCTAAAAAACAGCAAAAATCAATAAAAACGTCATTTTCTCAATTGTTACAAGGGTCAATTTTAAAATTAATCCCGATTTGGAAAAAAATGGTGCCACTTATTGATGGAGCTCATAGGATTAAAATAAGGATAGTTTTTGACTGTTCTTAAAATGCTTAGTTCCCAATGTAGGGGGGCGACCAAAGGTCAACAATCATGCATTCAATGGGGCGTGACCTTGTTTTCCCTAATGATTGTTATCATAGTGAGCCATTTGTAGATAAAAGACATTGTACTCTATGGGACATACCAATATAATTACATATCTTTGCACTCGCCACTAATTCGCTTTTATGTACCACTATAATTTGCACATTCTATTTTTGTGCCATATCCCTGCATGCAAATGACTTTTCATCGGTACTGTAGGAATTCTTGTTTATCTCAAGTAGATTGTGTACACCGATATACGCGTACATTGTCAAATGATGATTGATATTATTTCCACGTTCCATTAGTAATGTTTATTACTTGGGAGACGCACGAGCGTAATGGTTCGTGTTGCGTGCCATGTTGCCACCCGAAGTGCCCTATTGGGGGGGCCAAAACTAGTATTCCTCAAGTCAGACTTGTTTGTGGTCTGTCCCATCCGAGTATGTACGCCAAAGTATTATTGTTTCAAAGTTAGAACTTTGGTTTTGGGGTTGTCGAGCCCCTCTGCGGCTCAACGTGTTGGTGCTTTTCGAGTTAGGCGCTTTACCACATTATCCTCTTCTCTGCAAAAGGGAAAATGAGGCTCGGCTAAGGATATTGGTTACGCTTATATTAGGTTTAAAGTAAACTGATTTCTGCATAGATTAATAGTAGATCGTAATACTTTTCAAAACTGGCGGGTTATGTCAAGTCTAAAAGTTGTTGACAAGTTTTTTGCTTTGAAATGAAATAAAATGTCCATCTCAATTATTCCTTCCATGAATCTTAGTGACCAGTAGATGTACATCATACTACCGTCCGGTATGCAGAGGAAAAAGAACTG